>OY751562.1:41259-251259 GCA_963572285.1 Caenorhabditis drosophilae | reverse complement strand
CCAAATTTTGATTGACGCAAAAAAAAAATGCTGAGTTAAAGGAAAAAAAAAGAAGAGAAAGATTTGATCAATATTTTTTCAAATTACAGAAAGCGATCAACGAATGCGAGGGAGAATACACAGACAATAAGAAATTAATTGAAACCAAAGATTTACGAAGACAAATTCCGAAAGGGTTCAGCTACTTTGCCGTGGACTTCGGATTATCAAACGGATTCGCACACGTCATCGAAGACCACGATAGTTTTCCACCAACATTTGCAACTGTTCGTTTTCGATAATTTTCAAAAAAAAAATAGTGGGAAAATTCAAATTAACTGCAAACATTTTACAGGAAATCATTGCCGGAATGCTTGATTTGCCGTCAAAAAAGTGGAGAAAACGCGAGAAAGATGAGCTGACAAGACAGAGGTCTCGAGCAGAAAAAATGAAAAAAGAGTGGCAACCGTACGATTGGACAAAAAGATTGAGAGAGGAAAAATGAAGAAGAAGAATACAAGTATTTTGTCGGAATTTAAAAAAAAAATAAATTCAATTTCTTGATGAAAAGACTCGCTCTTCGACTCGTAGCCCAATCATTGGGTGTTGGGATCTGATTTTAGATCCTGAATTAACAAAACTAATATACAGAATAAAATCCCAGGAGAATATTTCAAAAAAATGTTCGATTTCTCTGCGTCTTTCTCTTTTTTTTCATCTTCATTTTAACCATTATCATTCGATAGTTATCTTCATTGATACTATTTTCTTCTTTTTGTCTATTTTGATGATGTCTCGGCTATCGTCATCATCTTTTTCGTCGTTTTGTTTTGTCTTGAGTTCATTCCATTTAATTTCTTAACATGCGATTATTAATATTTTTGGGATTTTTTGTCGCCTTTTGCAATTCGCTTAGAATTTTACAAATCGTTCCGGGTTTCACCAATTCGCACATTTTGTTCAATTATCGATTGGCAGAAACGCTAAGGTTTTTAATTGTTTTTTTTTATGAAGAGAGAAATGTTCTCTTCGCTTTTTAGATTTCTTGGGCATGATGTTAAAATGTGGACACAAATGGAAATGGCAATGTTGGATACGGGAAACAATAAATTGCCTGATGGGGTTATTGAATATCGAATCCCTATTCATTTTAAGAATACATTGAAGACTGAAGGGCTCAAGGTTTATTGGACCTCAACTTTCCTACCATTGATTCTAACCCAAGAATTTTTGTTCGATTATCCGTTCAAACGAAAAAAAAATGTTTTTAATTATACAAAATAAAACTCAAAAGCCAAACCAACAGTCTTCTTAAACTTTCAATAAGTTTCATTGATAGGTCTTTCAATCAATGATGTTTTCATCTGGTGATGCTCATGATCTTTGGTGGACTGGTCAAGAGTTCAAAGATATGCGAGTTGAGGCCTGTGAGCAAATGTTGCTCCATGATCCTGCGGTGATCAATTTCAAGCTTCATCTGCTTCATCAAAAACAAATTTTGTTATAGGTTTATGACAGATTTAAAAGCGAAAAATTTGATATTGCCATTGCTCATTTTCATGATCTTTGTCCTTTAGCAATCGCAAAAAAGATGGGAGTAAACAGGGTGATTTGGATCACTCACGGAACTTCGATTTATGACTTTGCTGCTATTCAACTTGGTCTTCGAACAATTCCATCGGCAATTCCACATCCACTATCTTCTGCTGGATTTTCTCAATCATTTTTGGATCGTCTTCAGAACACACTTTGGCACTTATCCCTATTGGATTTCGTTAATCTTCCTCAGAATTTATTGATTGATGAGAATCATTTCTATCAAGGTAACTTTTTTCACGTGCTGGACAGAGAGAGAGAGAGAGAGAGAGAGAGAGAGAGAGAGAGAGAGAGAGAGAGAGAGAGAGAGAGAGAGAACCCTATTGAATTTTTTTATTTTTAACTTTTCTCTCCCAAACTTCAAAAGAAAATGTGTGATGTCATCACGAAAATGACAAAAAATCAATCAATAATTTGAGATTTAATTGGAAATGACGAAGATGATTTATGGGATTTGGCGAAAACAACGGTTCCAAGTCTTTTGATAAACGGAAATCGAATGCTCGACTTTCCGCGACCTCTTCCACTTCACATCGCCTTTACCGGCGAGCTCGGAGTAAAAAAGAGCACAAAAGGCAAAATAGTGATGGAGAAATGGTTGGAGGAGATCATTGATAAGCCGTCTGATGGTTTAATTGTCTTTTCACTTGGCACCGTGTCAAATACAACAAATATGCCGCAACAGATGATTGTGGATCAATTTCTTTAAAAAGGAATATTGATTTTGATAATTTCAGACATCATTTCTTGGCGCTTTTGAAAAATTGCCAAATTTCACGATTCTTTGGAGAATGGAAAAATCGATCGATGGAGCCGAGAAGTTGAGAAATTTACATTTGGTCAAATGGCTTCCGCAAAAAGAAATTATGAGTGAGTTGGAAGAAAGAAAAAAACCAAGAGGTGGAGAGAAATAGATAGCATATTTTTTGGCGCCAAATATGGTTTTTTTTTTAAATAATTTTAAAGTTTTGAACATTTCACGGTAGAGCATGTTTGCAACATCAAAGGTTGCTAAGCAAAATAAAAAAAAATGGAGAAATTAGCTTCTTTTAGAGCATCCAAAAATGCGATTAATGATTGCTCATGGTGGATACAACTCATTTTTAGAAGCAGCTCAGGTTAGAAAACAAAAGGAGAAGACGAAGAAAGAACTAATTTCTTTTTCTTTTTGAAAATTGCTAGGCGGGAATCCCGGCAGTGTTGATGCCACTTTTTGCTGATCAGAAAATCAATGCGAAACGAGCTCAACGTTTTGGAATGGCAACAATTCTCGACAAACTGAATCTTAGTGTTGATACAGTTTTCGAGGCGATTCATGAAGCGATCACAAATTCGAGGTTTTTATTTTCCCTTTTTTTTTGTTCAAATTTGAATTCAAAAAAAAAATTGATTTTTTAATTTAAAAAAAAAGGCAAACAATTCCAAATCTTAAAAGGTCCCCTTTTATTTAAAATCCCCACCACTTTCCACCTCATCGTTTTCAGTGACGCTTTATTTTTACTTCTAAAGATTAAAAAAAACATAATGAGAACCAAAAAAAGTTTGTTTTCTTTCCAATTTCAAATTCAAACAATTTTTTTGTTTTTCATTTTCTTCGTTTACAGCTACACTCAAAATGCCAAAAAACTCTCGTTGATGCTTAACGATCAAGTAGCGAAAAGACAATTTTCACCGCTTCAATATTCGCTGAAATTGGCGACGAGCCCTAAACCTCAGCTTTTCACATTGAGAGCAGCGCAACGTTTGTCCTTTTTCGAATTTCATTTGTTGGACTTATTTTTTATTGTATTGTTTGCTATTTTAGTTGTCAAAAACTAGATTTAATTTTATACGTATAATTTAGGAAAATTTAATATTTTTAAGTTTGGTCTCGTTTTGTTGAAAATCTCTTCGAAAAAAAAAAAGTTCAATTCCAATTTTTTTCTTCTTCATTACTTTTCAATTTAACGAACAAGTTAGATATTGCTCAAATCAGTTTAAAGGCGCATAACTGATAAAAATCGAAATAATTTTAAGGTAATAAATGTAATTTTAAAGATCCAAACAGTCTAAGAATCTAAGATTCGATAACAACCTAAAAACTCTTACAAGTCCAGATCTATTGGAGCTAGTAAAAATAATTAAAATAAATAATTCTCATTGTGCATTTTAGTGACGACCTTTAACATGAATACAGGGGCTTATTTTAATTTAAATTTTATTTTTCTTTTAGTTTTTATTCAAAATAAAAATGAAACAAATTTTAATGTTGTCGAATAATTCAGCAAAAAGTCTACGAAAAAAATTGAGCTGAGAATTTGAGAAAAAAAAACCCCCGACTTCCCGAAATAGACAAGAATTGGTAGAAGACCTAATTGTTATCGTTTTGATCTGTGTACGTTCGAGCGAAATTCCCGCAATATATTTTTTTAAAAGAAAACAAATGAGAAAATTATCATTACAAACAATGAAAAGAATACACGGAGGGAGAGAGAAAAAGACATAGAAAGAAACTGAAAGATTTAGAGAAATTGGCCGAAGAAAGAAAGATCAAATGACGTATTTGTGAAAATTCAAAAGGACAGCTTAAGTTCCAAGTGAGGCTTCATCATTAGAGGAAGAAAAAAAAATAATTTTTTGGAATTTCAGTCACAAAATCATTCAGCACACATAACTTTAAATGTTTAAAAAATCCAATAGAGCGTACTTGCAACCCGTTGGAGAAACAAATTTCTATTAATGGTTTTCACAAAAAAAAAAGAAAAGAAAAGAAATTGTAAATAATTTTTAATCGAATTATGAAAGGAAAAAATTTTGAAATTCGCTATAAATGCGTTATGAAAATTCAATAATTTTCTATTTAAACGTTCAAATATGAATATGTTTCAACTTCTACTACTTTTCAGTGGTTTGGTGACAATTTCAGAGGTGAGCATTTTAGTTTTTCTAGTCAAAAATCCTAGGCTCGATTTGATGTATTTGAGGGATTTGATAAACTTGAAAAGGAAAGGGCGATTTATGACAACGATGAGCTGGAAGAATTTATTGAGAAATCGCCCCAAAATATGGAAAATAATGAACTGTCTCAGTAGGTCGCCCCATTGAGGTTAAAACCGTTTTTTGACCGAATATTTTTTCACAGCGTAGAAACAAGAAATCAAAATCGTTACGTTTATTTCGAAGACCCAAGATTTCTGCAACGAAAAGGATTATTTGGTAGCAAAAAAGTAGCGGCATCACCGGACCGAATCCAGCGACCACGCACACCACCTCGAGCTCCTACACCACCTCGACCCAATCAGGGACCCGGAGCGCCAAACCCACAATGGAATGCACCGCGACAAAATGGCCAATGGAACAATCTGATACATCGAGCTAATCGACCTGCCAATAATAATCAAGGATCAATTAATGGCGCTTTCGGTCGAGGAAACAGTCATCAACCAGCGTGGGGAGGCAATAACTATAATCCTAACAACAACAATAATCCTAACAACAACAACAATAATCCTAACAACAACAATGATCCTTACAACAACAATGATCCTTACAACAACAATGATCCTTACAACAACAATGATCCTTACAACAACAATGATCCTTACAACAACAGAAACAGAAACAGAAACAGAAACAGAAACAACAACAACAACAACAACAACAACAACAATAATAATAATAATCAAGGAGGATTATTTGGACAAAGAGGAGGTGGATGGCTTGGATAAAATGAATAAAAATATCGATTTAATGAATTTTTCCTTTTTTAAAAATTATTGTTTGAAATAAAAATTTTAAAAATCACACTAATTCACTAACTTCTGGAGATGTAGCATTCGTTTCAACAAAACATTGTTTGCCATATAAATACATATTATCACAATAAAACAAGAAGGTCAGAAAAATATTGAGAAAAGAACTAAAAACAAATGTATCTTCATCGCTTCTTTATATTATACATATTAATATGCTGAACTCCGATCCCCCCCCCCCCCGCCATTCTTTTCAGAAATCAAACCTTAATAATATACAATGAAGCGCTGATAGCATAAAGTAGATGAAAACGTTGTGGAATGACACCAAATCTTTGATTCTTCATATCAGTATAAATTTTTGTGATTTGTGGAAGTTGACCTTCGTTTAAATAACCAATTATTACGTCAACCATAATCAGAATTGATGATTGATTCATTCCATGCTCACATTGAATTACAAGTGGACCAGAAAATTTCTAGAAAAAACATTTTTTTTTCTGCCAGCTTTGCACACTTTTTGAAATGCTCCTTATTTCTTTCTTTTTCTTTACCTTTGAGTTGATATTTTTGATTAAGGCCGGAATGACTTTACAACTTGCCGGCACCAAATTTCTTCCCCAATGTTTGTAGCGAAGTAAACGAACAAAACTGCTGTTCGAATACACGGAGGGAGAGAGAAAAAGACATAGAAAAAAGGATCAAATGACGTATTTGTGAAAATTCAAAAGGACAGCTTAAGTTCCAAGTGAGGCTTCATCATTAGAGGAAGAAAAAAATAATTTTTTGGAATTTCAGTCACAAAATCATTCAGCACACATAACTTTAAATGTTTAAAAAATCCAATAGAGCGTACTTGCAACCCGTTGGAGAAACAAATTTCTATTAATGGTTTTCACAAAAAAAAAAAGAAAAGAAATTGTAAATAATTTTTAATCGAATTATGAAAGGAAAAAATTTTGAAATTCGCTATAAATGCGTTATGAAAATTCAATAATTTTCTATTTAAACGTTCAAATATGAATATGTTTCAACTTCTACTACTTTTCAGTGGTTTGGTGACAATTTCAGAGGTGAGCATTTTAGTTTTTCTAGTCAAAAATCCTAGGCTCGATTTGATGTATTTGAGGGATTTGATAAACTTGAAAAGGAAAGGGCGATTTATGACAACGATGAGCTGGAAGAATTTATTGAGAAATCGCCCCAAAATATGGAAAATAATGAACTGTCTCAGTAGGTCGCGCCATTGAGGTTAAAACCGTTTTTTGACCGAATATTTTTTCACAGCGTAGAAACAAGAAATCAAAATCGTTACGTTTATTTCGAAGACCCAAGATTTCTGCAACGAAAAGGATTATTTGGTAGCAAAAAAGTAGCGGCATCACCGGACCGAACCCAGCGACCACGCACACCCCCTCGAGCTCCTACACCACCTCGACCCAATCAGGGACCCGGAGCGCCAAACCCACAATGGAATGCACCGCGACAAAATAACCAATGGAACAATCCGATACATCGAGCTAATCGACCTGCCAATAATAATCAAGGATCAATTAATGGCGCTTTCGGTCGAGGAAACAGTCATCAACCAGCGTGGGGAGGCAATAACAATAATCAGAACAACAACAACAATAATAATAATCAAGGAGGATTATTTGGACAAAGAGGAGGTGGAAGGCTTGGATGAAATGAATAAATATATCGATTTTATGAATTTTTCGTTTTAAAAATCATTGTTTGAAAGAAAAATTTTCAAAATCACACTAATTCACTAACTTCTGGAGATGTAGCATTCGTTTCGTGCGGCTCAACTGACATCACTTTTGAAAATTCCTAAAAGAAAACGGATTGTTTTTTGAAAGAAAAAATAAAAATGTCTCACCACTGCTAAACATTGAATCATTCCATCGATATTCTTTGTCAATTCCGCATTCGTTTGTTTCGAATTTTCTATTCGATACTACAAAAAATCATTTTCATCATTTCAAACTTTCTAGGCACAAAAAAACATTGTTTGCCATATAAATACATATTATCACAATAAAACAAGAAGGTCAGAAAAATATTGAGAAAAGAACTAAAAACAAATGTATCTTCATCGCTTCTTTATGTTATACATATTAATATGCTGAACTCCGATCCCCCCCCCCCCCGCCATTCTTTTCAAAATCAAACCTTAATAATATACAATGAAGCGCTGATAGCATAAAGTAGATGAAAACGTTGTGGAATGACACCAAATCTTTGATTCTTCATATCAGTATAAATTTTTGTGATTTGTGGAAGTTGACCTTCGTTTAAATAACCAATTATTACGTCAACCATAATCAGAATTGATGATTGATTCATTCCATGCTCACATTGAATTACAAGTGGACCAGAAAACTTCTAGAAAAAACATTTTTTTTCTGCCAGCTTTGCACACTTTTTGAAATGCTCTTTATTTCTTTCTTTTTCTTTACCTTTGAGTTGATATTTTTGATTAAGGCCGGAATGACTTTACAACTTGCCGGCACCAAATTTCTTCCCCAATGTTTGTAGCGAAGTAAACGAACAAAACTGCTGTTCGAGCAACCGTTGGGCAAGACTTCCAAATTGTATTCAGTTGCCTGGTATTTACATTTCGGAATTTTTACCGATTTACAGCTGACAAAATAATCGCCAAAATTGTTGTAAGAATCCTTTTCTTGTGGATAGAAGACGGGAAATTCATTGGAATTGGTTGCCAGTTTGTTGTTTGTCAACGACACAATTGTTTCAATATTTTCATTGAAAATCATTCCCCAGAATTCGTCAATTGTATTCTGAAGAGGATGCTGCAAAAACATCAAAAAACAAATAACCCAGGAGAACATCAAATATAATTTTTTTAGTTCTTTAATGTTTTCAACTGTGAAAATTGAGTTTAATTTTCAAAAAAACTTTAAAAGCGTCAAAAAATATTAATTTTCATACATTTTTGTTAGAAATCAAAAAATGTCTACTACATAGATCGTGTTTGAAACATGGTAAAATGTTTCTCGATGTGAGGCACATTTAAAATGAAATTAATTCAAATTAAACAGGGTTCGGCTTTTATTTCATTCCGCAAACAAAAAATACAAAAAAAAGTTGATTGATCTCACCTGTGTTGCAATATATTCTCGTTTTAAATTTTCAAATTTAATCAAATTTGCATGAATATAATCCACATTCGGCTGTTTGGTATTTTTCAATTTCACTCGCGTCTCATCGATGCAAAAAATTTCGGCCGATCGATTCTTTGTCGGATTTGCTGAGCCCGTCTTGTAGTTCGAGTTTGTCGCGACAATTTTTGTCAAATTTTTCACAAAATGCGTGCCAAGTGTGTCGCGTTTTTCTGAGCGGCGGGGGGATTTGAAAAAAAATCAAAAAATGAAAAAGAAGAAATTCTTACCAATTTCCATTAATTCATCAACAAATTTTTTTACAATTTCCATATTTTTGAATGGTGGTACTGAAGCTTCAACCGGAGGAGCTCCCATTATGGTTAGTCCACCATTTGGAACGGGAGGCCCTAAAAATATTTTTCTACTTGCATTTAAAGAAAGGAAAAATTTCAAGCCGCCAAGGATTTTGGAGCTTAAAACGTTTTCCAAACGCTTCGCTTCAAACCGAAAAAAAACCGAACCTGGTTGAACTGTCATAGTAGCGGCAGCGGCTGGGGACGGAAGAGATCCGCCTTTACCATCATCTCGGTTTTTTTTCTCACTTTTTTCACCTTTCTTCTCTTTTTTTTTCTTCGTATTTTTTTTGGTTGCTCCTTGCTTTTCATCGTTTTTTCTGAAAAGATTCTTTCTTTAACTGCGGAAAAAAAAACAGTAAAAAAACGCGGCACGCACGCGTCGCTTAAATAACTGTCTCTATTTTTTAAATTTTACAAAAATCTCACGATGATTGTGCTATAATTCCAAGTAAATGATTCCCAACTTTTGATAATCGAGTTCCCAGCCCAAAACTTGATGGTTTTTTATTTTTCTTGCCTCGCTTGGTTTCCTTTCCTTTCTTGTTTTCACCACTTTCTTTATTTTCTTTATTTTCTCTGTCTCCATCACTGAAAAAATGTTTTTAATCCACAAAACAAGTTAATTTTTTTTAATTATAAAGAAAAATATATAAAAAATTTTCAAATAAATTTTTGCCGTCGCAAGGCGAAGAGTTGTGCGTTGGAGCGAGATTACTTCGCAGTTAGTAAAAAATACGAAAATGTGCTCAGTCATTATTTTTAAAAGTTAACAACCTTGACGGTTCACTGTTGTTTTCCATTTTATTTCCAAAATATCTTATCGTCTATTCTTCTACGGATTTTTGAAATTTGAACAGTTTCTGAATAAATCGTTCGTAAGAAATAAATCGATAATTGATCACAACTTTTTTCTTCTCAAAACGTTTTACGTCAAACAACAGCAGAAACCTATTTTTTTTTAATTATGAAGATTTTGTTTCGAATCATTACTCATTCAAGTACTTTTCCAAACTTTGATTTAACCAATATATTTTGCTGTTAAAATTAATCAAGATTAATTCATAATGGATAACGAAAAACTGTGAGTTTTTCAACAAGTTTTGAGGGTTATTGATACGCAGCTCTCATTTTGTTTTTTTTTAATACTACCTGGCATGTAAATGCACAACTAAGGTGCCGTTTCTTCTCATAGCAGCAAACAAATTTTTGTCGAGAAACTTTACTGATAAATCTCATGTAAAAAATTGGATCAAAACTTATTGGGCTAAGTATCGAGACGCAGTTTGAAAATCAAAAACAAATTTTAAAAATTCGGCAAACTGTAACACTTTTGAAAGAGAAAAAATGAATGCGCGTCGCGTATCGCGTCACGGTTTTAAAAATGTTCAAAATTCTCAGTGAAAAACACGAAAAAGATGGAAAGCCAAAAACAAAGAAAAAAAAGAAGAAGACAAGTGATCATGAAAATGAGAAGGATAAAGAAAATAAAGAAAAAGACAGTAATCGTGACAAAAAAACTCGAAGTGACAAAAAAGTCAAAAGTGAAAGAAATAAAAAGAAGAAGAAAAAAAAGTTTGATCTTCTTGATATTCTAGGGTAAATTTTTCTGATTTTTTTTCCTTTTAAATCAAACAAAAACCAAAAATTGTTTTTTTGTAGAATTCAAAATCAAGAAAAAAAGAAAAGTGAGCAGAAGGATGAGCGAAAAAGGAAGGAGAAGGAAAAGGAAAAGAAGAAAAAAAAGGATGATGATGAAGATCCACCAACATCTGAAACACCTTCAAAAAATGAAATGAAAGGTCATTGTGATCAAAAGGAAGAAGCTAAAGAAACAAAGGAGATTAAAGAAATTAAGGACGTTAAAGATGTCAAAGAAGTCAAAGAAGTTAAAGAAATTAAAGATAACACTGAAATTGAATTTAACGATGGTCTTAAACAGTTCGTAGAAATGATGGTTGCAATTGGTAAAATTTATTTTATTGATTTTTAACAAAAACCAGAAAAAGGTGAAGAGACGCAGACTTAAAATTTTCAAAAAATTGCGCGCGTTTTTTACAAAAACTCTGCGTCTCTTCCCCACCCTTTCCCATTTAAAAAATTTTTCTTTTTGATCTACTTGTTTTGCTTGAATTTTTTTCGAAATGAATGTAAATTTGGCTGAAATCGTACTTGTCAAATGTTGAAACTTGTCGACATTCTTTCTGTTGCCCAATAATTTTTTGATAATGTTGATTTTATATATTCGGTTTACTTTTGAGACATTTTTATTAAAAAATTTTTAGAAAAAAAGGAAACAATTTCAAAGTTCTACAATATCACACTTCTTCGGATTCCCCAATCCAACAAAAATTTTCAATCATTTTTCGCCAATCCGTTGAAAAATCGAAATGGCGATATTTTTTGTGTCGAAGAAACGAGAATTAAATTGAAGCCAACCGATTCAAATACAACGGTTTCAAAGGATTATATTCATGCAAATTGGATAAAGTTTGACAATTTGAAGCGGAGTTATATTGCAACTCAGGTAAATTTAAATAAATAAGAGGGGAGAAGGAAGAGAAAGGAAAGAGAAAATAAAAATCAATAATTTTTTGTAGCATCCAATGATGAATACACTGGAAGATTTTTGGAATATGGTTTTTAATGAAAACATTGAAAATATTGTATCATTAACAAATATGACAACCCCAGAATTTCCTCAATTCTTTCCACGCGACAAAGAAGCATTCATAAATTATGGCATCTATTCTGTGACTTGTAAATCAATAAAACCGCCGACGCATCGACACATTCCATTTGAATACAAATTGGAAGTTTTGCCAAACGGTTGCTCGAATAGCATTTTTGTCAACGTTTTTCAATATCAACATTGGGGAAAATATTTGGTGCCGGCAAGCCCGAAAATTTTGCTCTCGTTGCATCATAAGCTTAAAGTGAATTTTTAAAGTGAAAATAGCGGAATTTTTCAATTTTCAGAAAGTGACAGGTCCAGTATTGGTTCAGTGTGAGACAGGCGTCAATCAATCATCGGTTTTTATATTTTTCGATGTTATTGTTGGATTAATTGCAGCAAAACAAACATTTACAGTCAATAAATTTCAATAATTTTTGGAATAATTTTAAAAAAATTCTATTTTAGATTGAATCAATATTTGAAAAATTACGTAATCAACGTTGTTCAATGCTTTCAACGCGTCTTCAATTTCTCTACTCAGTTTATTCAGTTTTCATTCTTGTCAAAGCTCGTTTTCAATGTGGAAAACTTGACAATAAAGAACTGGTGACGGCAGTTGAATCAATTGAAGGCTCATTTTTAGGCGAATTCGGAAAATCAATGTCAATTGAACCACACGACGCAGCAATAACTTCTATTGATTTTCCTAGTATTGTTTAAAAAACATTATTATGTAAATTTCAATTAATAAATGATTCGTTAAACGACTATTTGTAACTCAAACAACATTACGCGTTACCACCACACTAAACAACGACTGTGTTGCTGTTTTGAATTTCCCGCCGTAGCGTTTTTTAAAGTTTATTTTTTAAACTTAATTTTATGGGTGAGAATGGCTCAAATTGCAAATAAATCCGGAAAAGCGTTCAATACGTGTAAACAAATAATTTCGGAATTGAAAAAAATTGATAAGGTTACAACGACGTTTTTTTTTCAAAAACTAATCTGTGCCTTTTCAGAACTTCTATCCGAAATCGGAACAATACAAATATTTGGTTGAGCAAATTAGAGCGGAGCAAGTAGGAATAAGTTTTTTTTTAGTTGTTAAGTATTACGATTTCAGGTGACAACAAGAAAATACTCAAAAGCCGCAAATGAATCGGAAAGTGTCGCCAATTTATATTTAACTTACATTCAAAGGTGAAATTCTCGCAGAAAAATATTTCAAAAATAAAAATTTACAGCACTAAAAGGCTTAATGAGTTACAAGAAAAGTATAAAGGCGGAGAAAAAACAGTTGAAGAAAGTGCCCGGCTTGTGGGATTAAAATTACCGGAACGAAACTATTAAGCATTTTAAAATTGTATAGAAGTTATATTAAAATAGTTTTTTTTAATAAATGTTTAATTTTTAAAATTTTCATTTCAACTTTGACGGGTTTAATTCCTTTAAATTTATTGGTTTTTTTTTATAAAATGTTTATTTTTGAATATAATTTTTTAGAAAAATGAACAAAATAAATGAAAACGGCGATAAATGGGCATATCTGTTAAAACCTGCCAAAGATTTAACCGATAATTTCTCAATTGATTTACTTACAGTAAGTATATTTTTACATATTTCAATTCATTTTAAACATTTTCAGTATCTCAACGATTATTTAAATATTATTCGAAATCCTAATGAACACGAAAATTCCCAATCATTTGACGCTGAATCTAACTATAAAATGTTTGGTTAAAATCGAAAAACAAAACATACAAATTCATTTTTTTTTTAAGATTTAATTTCACTCGAGCATGTCTGGTGTTACAAGGATCAACAACTGTCTACGCAAAAAAGGTTTTTATTTTTATTTTCTAATTAAAAATGTCATTTTTTCTTAATTTTAGGTTGATTATATTTACGATGAGGTATACGGATTAATGAACATGATTGAAACATCAAAACGAGAAGGAGATATTGGCACAAAAAAAGGAAGGCGAAAAAAAGTTGATGCAGGCCCATCAATATTTGAATTTATTGATTTAGGAGTAGTTGAGAAAGAAATTTCAAAACAACTGACAAAAATTGAAAAAGAAGAAAAATTGGCAGGTAAAAGATTCACATAAGTTAAAAAGAAAATCTTTAAATCAATTTTCAGTGGATAACCTTCGTTTGGTTGATAATGCTGATATTGCCGATGCACATTATGAAAGAAAAAATGTTCGAGCAATTAAACCGAGTCAATTTATGTTCGGAAAAAATTCAGATCAATTTATGCGAACAGATGTGAAATTATTGATTTTTTATTGAAAAATATGTTTTTTTTTTAATTTTAGGAACAAGTTTATAATTCCAAAAGTAGAGCTGAAGTTATTGGAAAAGTTCGAGATTTTGATTTGAAAAAATCCGATATTATTCATGAACATGTAAGATTATGAAAATTTGAATTTTTTTCATGTTTTAATAATTCAAATTCAGCAAATGCTGATAACTCACGACACATATGGAAAAAATGTCACCGAATTCACTTTGCCCGGAGCTCGTTGGGTTCCTGACAATAAAGAATTGGCAATGAATTTTGGTGTGGCCGACATTGAAATTGAGCTGAATATGGAGAAAAGAATGGAACGGGTCAACGCTCACGGTCCTTATCGTGATCCGTTATCGGGCCGTGACATTGTTGCACCACCCAAATGGTACATTGAACAGGAGGCTCTAAAACAGAATCACGAAATAGCTCAATCAAGAGCAACATCGTCGGCAGCGATGGTGATGAGAGGTTCGCAAGGATTCGTTGCAGGATCACAACCGTCCCGATTATCGCAACCATCAATTGAAAAACGAAGAAATTTAACACAATTTGTGTCGTTTGTTGAAGGGCGTCTAAATAAGAATCGGCCAAGCACACATTTGAATACAGGCCTAGTTGATATGCTTGTATCAAACTTTGGTGAAAATGCTTCTTTTGGGAACAATGATGATGATTATGCTTGTGGTGGAGGGGAAAACATAGATGAAGGTTACGATGGTGAAGAAAATGAAGACAATGATGATGACGACGAGGAAGATTACGTAAAAGGATTAAGAAGAAATCGAGAGCAACGAACAATTGCACCATGGGATGAGTATGATGTGAATCCAATGAGAGCAATGGTTTATAATGGAGACGAGGAGATTCACATGAATATCAAAGAAATCAAAATCAATGAAAAAGAACCAATGACATCAGTGCAAATAATTGAAAGAAAAAGAAAAGTAACTGAAAAGGAAAAATAAAATTTATTTGTTTTTTTTTAGAAAAATGAGAAGATGAAGCTGACAAGAAAAGATGAATTCATGAAAACGCACGATTATCTTCAAAATCATTATTATTGGCGAACGTCGGCACGCATCAACCCGAACAATGATTGGAAAATCGATGCGCTACGCACAATCATTCTTAAAGAGCAAAAACGGAGAGTGAAAGAGCGAACGCAAAAAATCAAAGAAGCAAGAGCGAAAAGAGAAGCAACAAACGAGAAGCTTGTAAAAAGAAGAGGAGGACGACTAACAGTTGAAGAGTTTGATATGGCTGTATCCGATGGAAATCTAAGAGAATTTGAAAAAGATGAAGAGGAGAATCAAAAAGAGAAAGGTCCCAGAAGAACACTCGGAATGGAATGTAAGATTGGAAGAAAAAAATAAGCTTTAATTAAATTATTATTCAGATGATGATGTGGCTGACGATGACTTAGCCGCTGAAGTCGAGTTATCAATGCTTGGAGGAGATGTTTACGACAATGAAGAGGATATTCTACCATTAGTCGAAATAGAAACTGCTTCAGCACAACAACATAACGATGAAGTTGGTTTGAGGTTTGACGCAATTGACGATGCTGAATTAGCAAATATTGTAAATTTGCCCGGCGAATTATTTATTGATCGAGCGTTGCCATTACTGAAAAAGTTTGCTGAAAATCGCTCCGATCGAGAAAAAATGGCCTATGAAATGGCAAAGTATGAAATAAAATATTGAAAAAAGAAAAAAAGTTGAAATCTTCAGAGCCTATGAAAATGTAGATATAGAAACATCGACACTGCAAGCTCAAGTCGATGAATGGCAAGAAAAATTAGAACCGGCATTGGAAGAAGGAGAAACAAGAAAAGAATATGAAGTGAGAGAAATGTTTTTCGAAAATTTTAAAAATTAAATTCCTTTTCAAGGTTCATGCATATGGATCGCACGTTTTGGAGCAATTTGATCGAAATGGAGAGACAAAAACTATTGAAGAATTGGTAGTTGGAAAGCCGTGGTTTGAAATCAGCCGATATTTTTTGTCGTGCCTTTTGATGTCGAATACAAAAAATGTGAAGGTAAAACCATTGATTTCCAATTATTAGAATTCAAACTAAATTCTTTTCTCCTTTTTTTAATTGAAAAAACTAGAATGTTTTTTAGGTTACTGAAGATAAAACATTGGATATTTCTGAAAGAATTAACACAATGAAAATATCGTTAATTTCCAAAGAAAGGCATCATGAAGTTTTTGAAAAAGACGGAGCATTATAATTGATGAAAAAAATCGATATAAATTTTAAATGTTTTTCACTTGTATTTATTATTTCTGTTTTATATTTTTTTCTTGCAATTTTACAATAAATTGAAATTTAAAAGAAAGCAAAAACAGTTTTTCAAAATATAAAATGTTCATTTTGATATTTATTAAAACTCGAGAAAAAATGATCCAGCTTTTTACATTTTTCCAACTTTTTCTCATAAATTTTTCTTCAACTTCTCGAGTTATTTCACCGGTTTCAAAATATTTCATGGAATCCAAAATGAACGAAAAGCCGCCCGTAAGAAACAATTTCGTATTAAGGCTGCTTTTTTTTTTAGCTGAATTCCAGATTTTATCTTCGCGATCAGCTTCATCGAATGGTTCAAAATGTTTTCAAATAAAAACAAAAAACGTTAAAAAATATTTTTTTTTATTTGATTTACAGGCTTTTTTTGATAACTTTTTTGAAAATAATACAACAGATCGATATAACTTGGGAATTTCTGAATCAGATCAAAATTTGAGATTTTTCAATTATTTTTGAATATTGATTTTTATATTTTTTTACAGGTTCTTCTAATTGGTAAACAAATTTCTGGTTCCGATGTTTCTAGTTTTTGCGGTTTTTTGGCTTATCGCCAAGTCTCCAACATTCCCGTTCTTTTCAGGTTTTTCAACTTGAAATTCGAAACGACGAATCATTAAATAATTTAGAAGCGCCATCGATTTTCAGCCAGCAAAAGCCATTCCAACTCCAATTGTAAAGTTAGTTTTTCAAAAAATTTACCAAATTACCTTTATTTTCTCCAAGTTTAACAATTTCAATACCAACTCGTTGGTTTCGAATTGATTCCAATCTTTCTCCAACAATTTTTATGTGTTATGAAGGTACTTCGTTTCTCTGAAGAAAAAATGCTTGAATAAACAATTTTCAGGCGACACTTTTTTAAAACTTTTAAAAATTTCACCTAAACTGGAGGATTTTCAAAATTTCGCTAATTTCAAACAATTGTCAATAGTAAAATTTTGTCATTTTTCTCAATTTCTATTTCCGTCCCTTCATCCTCTTCCCGCCCCTTCTCAATTACTTTTTAAAGGAAAATGCTTATAATGAAAAATGCCAAGTTAGGGGAGTTCTTCTTTTGCTTGATGATCAATGGCATAATCGTTATCTTTTACCAAAACATTCCCAGGTTTTTCTTTAAATAACATTTTCTAATATTATTTTAGGCCCAAATATTCATTGAGACAAAAAGTGAAACTCCTCGCAATGTTTATTCTAATAAATGTGATCCGAAACTTGGATTGTGAGTTTAAAAAAAACCATGAATACAATACATTTATAAAATATTGAAAATTTTTAAGTTTTTGTTTTTTTGCAAGATGCGCACGCATTTTCTTTCCGACACATTTTTTCAAAATACAGAGTTAGCTTTTTGAACAGCAGATTTCGTGCTGCCCTTGTCTCGATTTTTATTAAAAAATACAATTATTTGGGAATCCGATCATGATTACTTTTTGATTTCAAGACTATTTCCTTTATAAGCTTTTCCAAAACTTCATTATTTCTTTTATGCCTCAAGAAAAGTCTACAAAATTAATATTAGAAACCCTAAAAACAATATTTTAATAGAGCATAGTTAAAAAAAACTTTAAAACTTAAAAACGTTTAATAACTTTTTTCGCTTAGAAATCAACCTTGTTGTCTTTGGAAGTTCAACTTTGATCATCACAACAAAACCTATGAATTTTATCGCTGTTTTGGTCAAACACCCATCGATGCCTTAAAATCAACCCAAATTCCCGAAAATCTGGCTAATATTCTAACCGTCGGCGGACAAATGACTCGACGATTTATTGCCTCACCTACAAAAGTATGCCGCGAAATGATGTTTAGTCCATTGATCGTGGAGAAAAGTCCTACAGAGACGGTGGTAATGAAAAACACATCAATTTTGAGATCAATAATCACTTTTTTAGGTTTTGAATCGACTAAATGCAACAAAATGCGCAATTTATTTTTAATTTTTTTTCAATCAAATAAAACTTGAAATTTAATTTGGTAAAAGTCTTTAACAAGTTTTATATTTCGGAACTAAACTGACATTTTTTAAATTTATTATCAAAAAGTTTTTCCGGTTAATCTTAAAAGATTATAATAAAATAATGACTTTAAATAAATTTTGCCCCATTTAAAATTTCAACATAAAAAAAATTTCTCATTTTATTTTTTTTTCACTTTTTTTTTGAATCATTACTAACTTTTAAACACTCGCCTACTAACCAAAAATGCAACTTCGCTCCTTGATTCGTGTTCGATTACCAAAGTTGGTTTTTTTTTCAACGAATTCGTGACAAAAGCCCAATTACTCATAAATTAGATATTTTCCATGCGAACGATATGTTATGAATCGATATTGTCGAGCTGACGCAATTTTTGTCGACATGGAAAACGATTCAAGTGAGGATATTTACAAAATCCATAATTTGAAACGATTAGAGAAAAGGTTAATCGAATCCTCCTATAATTTCAGTTTATCATTAGTTTTTTTTTCAACTATTTACAGCTATTACAATTTACCTATTATCCTAGCTGATACAGTATCTGAACCAAATCCATTTCATCAAGATATTATCAAAAATTCTCGTGTAAAAGGTAGAATTCTCTTAATTGTCAGATTTATTTTTAAAATCTGAATTTGACAGGAATCGCAATTCGCAGTAAAAAGGATACGATAAAAGAAGACATGGATAATTTGGATCCAACTAAACCTGAAACTGATACAGTTTTTACAATGATTTGGGATAAAACAGCACAAAGAATAACACATTCGATTATATCTTATCAAACGATAAATGTGCAAAACAAATTTTCAAATAAATTTAAACAAAATTTTTTTAAAGGAACATGATATTGGTTGGAGTTCTCGTCTTCAACAGGCTGTTCATGATTCAATTGCTCACGATATCAAACCATTAGCGGCAAGAAGATTTCGTCATAAAGATACAAAAAGGTTTTTCAAATTAAAATATAGAAAAGCAACGATTATAAATTGTATTTCAGTACGATTTATGAATTTAGTATTTTGAAATCAATCGGATTTAACGGCGTTGTTCTTCGTAACCCAAATTTGATTGAAATAACAAATAAGATTTTTGAAAAATAACTTTGACGTTTTACATCTAATTTAAAATTCTCTACATTTTTTGGAAAAAAAAGGAAATTTATTTATTTTTAAAAAAAGTTAAAAAGAAATAAATATAAAATGATATGTTATTAAGTGATAATTATTAAATTCTACAGTCATAATTTTACAAAGCCGTAAATGGATTACAATTTCAAGTGCAAAAACGTGATTAGTTAAAACAAATTTTAGTAAAAATCTAGAAAAAAATTCAATTACGTATAGAATATGGTAAAGATAAGATTTGTACAACTATGTTCAATGTGCTGAGAGAAAAAAGAAGTGTTAAAATTGCCCAATAAAGATAAAATGAGTAAATTCTGCAATTATTTAGATAATTAAGAAACTTCAAATTTACATTTAAAATGTTTCCTAATTTGCAGTTTTAGGTTTAGGTTTTTACAACTTTTACAACTTTTAAGTTTTGTTCAATTTTTGTCAACTTTGTGCTTCATATTCTTCATCAATAATTTCTTCTTTAACATCATCTAGAATTATAATTTCTTTTGTTTCGTTTACTGTTTCGGAATTTAAAATATCCATAATTTCTTTTTTAATTGCTTTATCTAGCAATTTTTGATTATTTTTCGTAGCTAAAAATTGAAATTAATAAATAAATAAAATATGATTCTTGTTAAACAAACTTACCCAAATCTTTACATTTAATATAATGAAATTTCAAAATATGTTCCTTGAATGTTTTATTGGTAGCTGTTGAATAATTACAAAATGGACAACATCCTTTATCTACTTAAAAACAAATGAAAGATTTCATAAATTGAATGGTGAAAATGTTTACCTTCTTGTAGCGTTTCGATTTCTTTCCAAATCAAGTCTAAATTAAAGTGAGTTGCGTAATGTGATGCGATTTGATCATAACTATTTCCATGCCATAAACATTCCTTACATTGATGATATTTTCGTGGTCGCTTTAGGTTTACATTTTTTGTTAAATGTTTAATTTTTTCATGAGCCATCACTTCTTGTACAGCTGAAAAATAATTTTAAATAAAATATGATTAAATATTTTGAAATTACTCACTTAAAAATTGTTTAACACAAAAACGACACTCCATCACAGCTCTTTTCGATGTGCTCATTCGATAATGAGATGCTACATGCTCATTAAGATCGTTTGAATATTCTCCACAAACTCTGAAAATTTGAAAATCATGAATTTAGTTAACTTGAAAAGTTAATCTTACGTGCAAGTATGTTTCGAATAAACTTGTTTTGATGATTTAAAACATTCTTGACATGTCACAATTACTTCCTGATCATTGTGCTGAAAAGAAAACGAATTCAGTAGTAAAAAAAGGAGTTTTTCAAAAAAGGAAACTTTTTGTAACATATGTTTATGACAATCATCATGATTAATGAAACATTCTCCACAACTACAAGAAAAAGTTTTCCTAGTAATTTTAATTGTTTTCACATCGTTATTTGAAATTCTTAAAATTCCATCACAAATTACATCATCATTATCTTCTGAGTCTGAAGTTAATTCTACAATATCAGATGTTAGAAGTAAATCGTTCCATAGCGACATAGTTTTGGGAATCGTACTAATCGTCTGAAAATAATAATTGAAATTAAAATTTAAAAACGCAGGGTGCGAATGATGAAAATCGATAGATTATAGGAATTTGGCAATAGAGCGCCGATGCTTGTTCAAACAAAAATGTTCAAAAAACTTTTACCGGTTTACTAGTTTTTTCAACACATTTTTGATAGGCTTCTGCTACAACTGCATTGAAAATATCATCGTATTTCTTGTTTGTCACCTCGGCCGACTTTTTCGTCTAAAAATGTTTAATTTTCTTCTAATAATTTATATTAGAAATGTTTTAAAAACCCCCTGCTTTTCTTGATTTTTGATAAGACATGTTATTTCATCTTTGAGATAATTTTTAAAATCATATTCTGGCTGAGGTTTATTTTGTAATCTTAAAATTCTTAAAGTTATTTAAAATTTAAAAATCAATCTTACCGAAATGATCTTCTTATAAATTTTGACTGCTCATCTGAATGATTCTTTTGATCTTCGGCCATTCGTTGTTAATAAATAATTAATTATAAGCAATTTGAAAGAGTTTTTAATAAAAACTAAAAATTAATAATTTGAATTTAAAACAAAAATAATGAAGAACATTCAAAAAAAAAACTCGAGTAGAAAAGTTTTTTTAACTAAAGAAAAATCAGAAAACTTGGCAGTTTGCCTGAACATGTGTTGTTTCGCATCATGATGATCTTAATATGTAAAAAAAAAGCATGGGAGAGAGAAGAGAGAAAACAAGAAAAGTTGATAGTGAGAGAAAGAGCGATTAATACACATTTCTGGTTGATTGCCAAATAGTTCAAAACGTTTTTTGATTTTTAGAAAATTCAAATTGTTTTTTAAATCCAGAAAACATTAAAATGACCTAGAAACCCAATATTTGTGTGTGTTGGAAACTTAGTCTTCGTCCAAGGTAAAAACAACGTTTTTTTAACAAATCGAAGGGTGATGAGTGATGCGTTTGTAATAAGCAGAGACGGAGAAGAAGGGGGGAGAGTCTTCCCCCAAATCTTTGGCGTTCTTCTGTAGGTTTAGGTTTATAGTGACGATTGACTGTTATTTTCTTCCTAACGCTGGGTTGTTAATAACTTTTTCTCCTTGCTTCTTTAGTTTCTCTTTTTCTCTCTTCTGGAATTATTTAGCGAATTCAAAGTTGGAATTTTTCCATGAACCTTTGAGCTGCACTTTTTCAAAAAAAATTCAAAATTAGCGAAATGAAATAACGAAAAAATCCCTGATAAATTCACTAAAACAAACAAAATATTTTTAAAAAAAAGCGGGAATTTATTTTTTTTTCGAATTTTATTTGGTAAAATTTGAATTTAAAAAAAGAGCGGCAAACTTGAAAAAGCCATATGATCACAAGCTTTTCAAGATAACGAAACTTAATAAAAAATTTAAAAAAAAAAAAGATTTTAAAATTGATTGCGAATGACGTGTTCATCGAATTGCTGCGCAGCAAGAAAATCGAACTACATTCACCAGTGTTTACATCGGCGATCTGTCAAATGTTGAAATAGTATTATGAAAGCAGAGAAATAGACGAAACCCCAAAATTTCGGGATTAAAAATTATCGATTGAAAATTTTTTTAAATCAGATCCAATCAGTATCAAAATTAATTAAACCGTTTTTTGCAAAGATTTTATTCGGCAACAATTAAATAGCGTTGAAAGAGCTTCAGAAAATGAGTCTCAAAGCGAACCCTTCCTTTAATACTGTAATTTAGCTTATACCAAAATAGAAACTTCATTTTTTAAATAGAAAATCGATGAGTATTCAGATTTATCATTATTCAAATTATTAAAGAAAAAATATGTTAAAAAGCTTCTGAAAATTTTTATTTTTAATAAAATTTTAAATAAAAAAGATGAAAATTGAGATCAAAAAACAAATCGGAAAGAAAAAGGGGAAAATTTATCGAATCTTTCTCGCCCACAATTTGTGTTGCGCTTTACGTTGAGCCCATTGGTGTTGAAGCAAAGTTAGTGCAATATATGGAAAAGCAAGGAAAATGATGGTTCCAACTACGAGCACAAAATCAATATTGAAATTCAAACCAAATGGTGATTTGTAAATGTAATTTTGTGTTTGATAACTCTGTTGAATTACAGTTCCAATAATAATTGCTGAAAATTCAAAAAATTATTTAAAAGCGGCGACAAATTGAAAACCTTCGAATGAGAATCCAATCGGATACAAAATAATCCAGGCATTGTAACGAAGAAATGTTATAAGATGTGAATCATAATTCCAAATTTTCAACAAATAAAACGGATAACGAATCAATTCAACCGTCAGATAAATTGAAGGAAGAAGATAAAGAATTGGCAACGACCAAAAGCTTATGGTTAACTTTGAAAGCGTTAAAATGAAAATTCGGCCAGTGATCTAAACAAAAGAGAATTTTTTTGAAATAATTTCTGCCTTTTCTTTCGGATCTCTTTTTTTCTTGAAAAAACCAACACCATTTTACCTGGAGTATCGCAACTGGAATTTTGGTTTTTGTTAAACCAAAATATGAATGAATTACATCTCCATATTGAAGTGCTGTTGTGATGACCAAAAATTGATGATGATTCGAATAATTAAAACTTTCTAAATGAAAAAAAAAATTTGAAAAAAATCACTGTAAAATGCTTACTTTTCTTAAAATTCTCATGAAGAATATCGACAAGGGCAACAAAATGAAATGCTGTCACAATTATATTATAAATGCTCAAATAGATTTTTTGATTTCTGGACAATTTTATTTGATTCGCCATTTTGAATGAGAATCGCGAAAAACAACTAATTTTCAACGAAAAATGTCACTTTTTAACAATTCTTAATAACCTCTTTAGAGATTGGAGACGCAGACAGACGCCACCGAATGGTCAAAGACGCGCCAAAAGTGGGCGGGACGTTCGAGCGTACATTTTTTTGGCGTTTTGCCAATTCTTTTATCTACACCTTTTATTAACTAACAATGTAAGATTATTTGAACTGGAAAATTGTAGAAAATTTATTAAATAAAAAACAAATAAAATTTTTTATTATTTTGACTAAAAAACACAAAAAAAAATTAAAATTTTTTATTGATTTTTTATTAAGAGAAAAAACCCGTATGTGTAACAAAGAAAACGAAACATTTCTCAACCCGCAAATATTGAAAATTACAGCTTTTAACGTGGTCACCGATTAGATATACAACAATTTTAACATTGAAAAATCCTTATACGGAAATTATTTAAAAATTATCTAAAATTTTGGAACTAAAAAAATTATTTAACAGATGGTGCTGCGACTTGAAAAATAGCCAATGTAGTAGAAGGATCACCAAATTGTAACGGTCTGTGACGTGACATTCGCATTACTTGATCATGAAGCTGGTTCTCTTGTTCATTTATGTTTGAACTATTTTTTCTTTCTTCTTTATTATTCTCTATTATTGTGATTTCGTCATTGCTACACGTTGATTTGCTCATGACATCCGGAATAAGCTTAAACTTTTTTTTTTTTTTTTTTTGCAAAAATTATAAACGTACCTGTTGATCATTTTCACAAACTGGATCGAGTTCTGTATCAAATGACTTGAAAATACTTGATTTTTTCCGTGCTCGGAATAAATTATAAGCCGATGCACTTTTAACAGCGGCAATGCTACGAGTTGAAGATGTTGGTGTTGGAAAAATGTCATAAGCCGATTGATAAATATCAGATGTTGATGTGAATTCATCCAATGAGGTTAAAGAAGCATAATCATAAAAGGATGACGATGATATATTGTCGTAGCGGGAATCACTACGCATAAGATTCGTCATGTCATCTGAAATTTGATTATTCACAATGGTTCTCCATTTTAAAATTCTTACTATTAAGCTCTTCAATCTCATGTTTTATTGAATTATTATCGGTAAAAATTTCCGTTGGATGATATCTTTCTTCAACAGCAGTTACCATTGTGCATATACTTTCCATGTCCTCATCTCCGGTTTCTCGTTTTCTAGTTAACACGACATCATTCAAATCTTTATCTTCTTCCATTTCCTTCAAGTCTATGATGCTTTCTTTATCTGAAAATCACAACAGAAAACTGAATTTTTTAGCGTCACAACATCTTCTTTTTTTTTACTTTTGGCCAATAAAAAGTTTTCGAAACTAGGTTCTCCATAGAATTTTGTCTCGCATTTCATCCAGGGATGAGCCGCAATTTGATTTACATGTGCTCGAGCTGACGTCGATGTCGTCAAACACGATTTGATGAGTTGGCAAACTTCTGAAAACCATCTGTTTGTAATTCAAATTGTTTGTTTCATTTTTGATTTCCAACCTTTTGATAATCCTTGAGGAAACTTTACACTTCCCAGACAAATTTGAATTTCATTTCTGAATGGCAATTTACCGGTTAGCATTATGAATAGCAAAACGCCAAGAGACCAAGACGTTGCTTCAAGTGGAAGATATAAATGATCACGAAACCATTCTGGAGGACAATACGATCGTGTTCCTTGGAATTCTTTTTTTGTCGCTTTTTCTGCATAGGCAGTTGCACCAAAATCCACAAGTTTAACTTCTCCTGTGTTCATATTAATGATCAAATTTTCATCTTTTATATCTCTATGTAATAATCCAAACCGATTGTACATTTCACAAACTGTCGAAACCACCTAAATAAACCACAATTTATTAATTAAAACTCCGTTTTTCTTTTTAGAATTAAACTTGATTAAAAATAAATTTGGCAATTTGTTCATTTAAAGGTCCGTGCTCTGAAACCACATCAAAAAGATCCATACAATTTTCGGGTCGTTCCATGACTATCAAAAAACCTTTTGAGCTAAACATTGAAATTTTTAAATGAAATGTTCAACCACCCAAAATTGTTTACTTTGCAAACCAGCCTTTTATTTGAATGACTCCTGGAATATTTTGACACGTTTCTAAATGACAAACTTCTGATGGAATTAGTTGTCGACATGTCTGAATTGTTAAGAAAATTGGTTTAAAATTTCATTTATTTAATAAAAATTCTGACAAACTGATGTCACAATAAACACTACCATTGTCCAAGATCGAACGTGCTTATGTTGCACAAATTTAACAGCGATTGGTTGACCATCTTCTTTACTTGTCGCTTCATAAACAATTCCAAATCCACCTCGACCGATTTCATCCAAAACCTCGTATTTTCTCTTGAACTCTTTGACTGAATGCTCTAAATATTTAAATTATCCGTGTTTTTTTTAGATCGAAAATTTCACTTTTTTCATGCAAAAACTCGACTTGATATGAACAACAGACGGCTAGATCTTGAAGCTTTCGTTTGATCATTCTGAAAGATACAGGATAAAAATCAAGAAAACTAATTTATAAAACAACGACAAAAAATTTTGTTTTTTTTTTCAATGTTTCTTAGTTAATCAAGACAACAATCTAATCTTTAATAATCTAAAAACTGGAATTTTACCCTCTCACCCATTTATGAACAAATAATCATTCAAATTCTGAACAATTATTTTTTTTTAACCTTTATAATCAAAATAAAACCCGGGGATATTAATATAATTTCGTCTTAACTGAATATAAAGAGAAAAAGGGAAAAGCAGATACATTTTCAGTTAATGAATACATTGGAACGACCAAAAAAAATAAATTTGCATTAAAAAAGCAGAGCTCGTAACTATTGAAGAGACGCAGAAACACTTTATTTTGAGGTGGCGGTTGGCGGGAACTTAACGATAACCAAAGTTTTTGTGAGTGAAAAAAAGGGGAGGTGAAGGTAGTGGAAATAGTGAATGAATTTCAAGAGAAATTGTTACACAGCTTCCAACAGGAGCACAAGTTGTGTTGTGAAATTCGATTCAATCATATTCATGATGACGTTATCTGTCATGATAAGATGAATACAAATAAATTGTGTTACTTCCGATCGACAATGTCTGATTTGAAAGCTTATCACAAACTTTAAAAAAAAATAGCTTGACAAGGATCTTAAAAAAGCAAAAAAGGAAGAAAGAAGAATAATAAAATTTTATCAATTTGCCAATGGTTTAAAATACTTTTTTTTTTAAACATAAAAATGAAAAACAAGTATCACGTGAAGAAATGAAATTTTTGAATTAATAGGGATTCCCCAACAACAAATTGCCCATTATATTATTAGAGGTAGACAAGTAGCCAATTGGTGTCGAATGATTGCGAAAAAACGCAACTGTTGTGATGAAATTAACTTTTATTCAAGAAAAAATTTGTTGTGTCATTCGTCAAATATTTTCAAGAGGGATGGGAGAGTATTTAAAACATTTAAAAAAAGATTGGAAAAGCAACTGATAAAATGAAAAATAAAATAACAACACCGAGGCTGAATAAATAAATGATTCTTCATTGAATTGAGAGTATTGGCGGAACATCTGGAGTTTAATGTGATGCACCAGTTCAAACGATTCAAATTAATGAAGTTTTGCAGGAAAAAAACGAGAGATATTTTCAATGTTTTTTGTTGTTGTTGAAAACCGCTTGATTTTGGAACTTTTGAAAGTTTCAATTCTTATTGGAAACAGAATTCAAAACGAGCAAAAATAAAAACTGGTTTTTCCCCCACTACGAATTTAACATTTGATATTTTTCGCAGTAAAACAAAAAAAAATTGGTAGATGAACATTTTTTTGCTCGTTTTCTGTCGTGTTGAAATTTCGAAGATGACTTTAAAAAGCTGCTTTCTTTCCTAGTTTCTTACAAAACCAAAAAAAAAAATAGCGGCAGCAAACGACATCCCCCATTAAATCTTGAAAATAAAGGGGCAATAAATTTGGAAAGACAAAATTTAAAAAATCGACCGGTGTGGAACGAGAAAAAACAAATCTAAAAAGAAAAAGCAGAAAACAAGAGCTAAAAGGAAAAAGAAGAAGAAGAAGAAGAAGAAGAAGAAGAAGAAGAAGAAGAAGAAGAAAAAGAAGAAATAAGCATGAATATGCTAAAATCCATTTTCTGATGGGTCACTAATTCAATTTGCAGTTTTTTCTGAACGAATTTTTTCCTGATTCTCATTCAATACTATCAAATTATTCTCAATCTAAATTTTTTGTCTTAGCTATTTTCCTTTGAACGAGTTTCCGTTTTCTGTTCATATTTTTTTGTGAAAAAATTTTCTTTCAAATCTTTCATTTTTCTATGAGGATAAGCAGGCAAAAATGAGGAATAGCTCTTAACGTGAACAAACATTATTGTTTGTATTTACAATGTATCTCACCAAACTTCTTTTTATTTAATATATACATATATATATATATTCTTTTTTTAATTTACTACGTTGAAAATTGCAAACTATCAAGTTGAGTGAGAAATCACAAGATTTTTTATCTTTTCTAAAAAGGAAATCTTGAGACAATTGGAAATTTTAAAATTTTCACAAATTTTTTCTTGAAAACAAAGAAATTCTTGTTCTTTACTAATTCACTTCCTCTTATTTTTTTTTGCAAACTGAAAAAAACTAATGACTAGGATTATGGGACTACATGGTAGAAAATGGAAATTGCTACATTTTTTTGTTGTAGAACATCATGAATAAATCATGTCACGTGAAGGATTAATTCACATTTAAATGTTTCCATGAATCGTTCACGTCGTCAAACAATATTTTGTTAATTTATAAAGTTGAATTGAACTGGTAGGAAATGATTTACCTTGATTGATTCATCAGATTACTTTTTTATTTGATTAAAATTGAAAGTCTGTCCAAATATTTAAGCTTAATTCAATGAGTAGAAGAACAAGCAAAACAATTTAAAAAAAAAAATGTTATCATAAAGTGTGTTTTTTTTTGTAATTTTTTTCTTCTTCTCTTTATAATTTTGAAATATTTGACAAAGTATTGTGTAATTCATCTCAAACATATTCGGATTCAAGGCTCGAAATTACCCTAATTTTCCACTTAAATGATTTTTCAATTATATAAGAAGGAAAAAAATGAATTGAAACGGTTTTGACGTTTCTTGTTTGATAAAAACTTAACGTTAAAGAGATACGAACAGAGCTGTCAAAAAATTTAAAGCCGAAAGCCACAAGCAAATCAGTTATATGAGTTGTCAGAACTTTTTTTTAGAGAAATGTACACAAAGATCACGCAAGTAAAACAATTTACAAGCTAAAGTTCAGTCAATTCTTGAAAGTTCAAATTTAAAAACAAAAAATTAAAAAATTGATAAGAGATTTACCTTAAAGAACGTGAAATCCATTTAGTTTTTTGCTTGAACATCATTTATGATCACCAATTTTTTAGTAAAAGAAATTGGTTCCGCAACGATTTGTTAACCGATTTTTTCATCGAAATTGATGAATAAAAATCAGTTTTCGCTATTTCAATTGAAATGAACAAATTGAAAAATTTGATCAATTGTCAGCGAAAAAAAATCGAACGCGTTTCGATTTTGGTTGGAGGCGAGAATTTGTGCGAGCCAACAGAAACCAGCGGCAGCACAAAAAAATAACGGGAAGATAGAAGGGAGGGAAGAGGAGGAGCCATCGCCACTTTTAATTTCTTCTCGTCATCGCCCTGTGCTATCTTTTTCTATTAGAACAAAAAAAATAGATTTTTATCTTTTTCAAGGTTTTAGCAATTTTCCCAATTTTTCGTTGTAGAAACTTCTTTTGAAAGTTTGCTAAAACGTTTCTTATTCTTTTTGTCAAAGATTTTCTGAATTTTCCTAAAAAAATAAAACAAATTTGAAATTCAAAAAATAAAAGACAAAATACATAATTTTCAATTATTAAGAAATTAAAACAAAAAAAATTGAATCTTTTTTTTTCAAATCAACATTTCGGTTTAGGATTACAGTAATCTTTCGTTGTGAGACATTAAGAGTACGTGTATGCGTCTCCGTTTTCTTTATTCTTCCTCCTGATTTCTCTCTACGATTTTTTAAAATTTAAATTTTACGGTGCTTTTTACTATTTTTACATCTTGAAATAGAATGAATTATTTAAACTTGATTTTTAACAAAAAACAAACTTGTTCTCATCTTTATGAACTTGAAAATGTATTTGTTTGGTTTTTTATCTGTTGGAAGTGAAGTTAAATTGAATTTAAAATAGCTGTAGAAAACGCATTTTTCCTATTCGAAATTTCGAAAAATCTTTTCAAATTTTCGAACAAAGGTCAAATTCAGTTTGATAAAAATAAAAATGAAAGAACAGTTGTCATCATTTCGTGAGATATGTCCAAATCCCAAAGATCACGTATATTTTCAAAAAAAAAAGAAAAAAAAACGGAATTAAATGATAAGAAAAAAACTAGAAACCAGTTTTAAAGTTCCTTTTTATTTTAAATTTAATTGTTATCTCACAGTTACTTTGAAAATTAAATATAATTTTCCTAAAAATTGGAAAAGAAAGTGAAAATGAACAATTTCGCAAAAAAAAAACGAACTCACAAATTGAATTCATTTTTTGGCAAAAAACACAAAGATATAACCAAAAAAAAGTTGTGGAAGAGGAATAAAGAGAGCTGTGAAGAGTAAAATTTGAATATGCATTTTCTTTCTTTCTTTTTTCTTGCCGAAATTTTGTTTAAACAACTTGTATGTGTCAACTACCTGGGTGCGCCAAAAAAAAAAACGAAGAAAAAGTTGGTGAACAACTTTTTCACTTTTTTTGGTCTCAACGACTGGTTAGGAGAAGAAAAACCGCGAAGAATAATAAAAAAAAGAAATATGAATTCGCCGATTTTCTCTCAAGGGACCAATCGAATTTAAGAGTACATTGCTCGAGGAGTCTTCAGATTTTCTTCTTTTTTTTCAACAAAACACATGCAGCGTTTTTGTTAAATACTGTTTATCTCTCTAGAATCTAAAAATTCGAAATACGTTGTTATCGTGTTTTTAAAGAAGCGAAAAGTTATTGCAATTTACTTCATCAATTCAATTTGTGATCATGACGATGCCAAAATACAAAAATATAACAAAAAAAAGGAGCAAACAATGAAAAAAAAGTTCGATTCAGAGATCCATACATGTTTGTATAAAATGAAAGATGTTTAAAAAACAAAAAATTACATAATTAAAAATGCCATGTTAAACGAGAAAATTCGAAAAGGAAGACAACTCGCTTTAAAATTAGGCGTTTCTTTCCGCAAACTAAGCAGGAGTTGAACAAAATTTTCAAAAAGAATGCGGACGACCAAATTTTAAAACTAAATTATCTTTTCATACAACACGAAGTAAACATTTTTGCTGTATTAGGGGTTTTATTGATTATTAATATACTGGCAAAAATGGGTGAATGGGCAAGGGGGTAAAAGATCTTCAAAAAAAAAAAACACAAAATGAAAAAAAATTGGCCATGATGAGAAAATGAAACAACATACACATGAAAAAATGCACAAGATTTACAAATAATTATTAGATTGGTGATTATTGGTTTAAAAAATGTTATTGAAATTGGAAAAGAAAAGAACCTTATGGCTTTTGTTCAGCATTTTCCATGGAAGTTTGATATTGGGCCATCTGTAAAAAATTTAAAGGTGACTGGCAATCATTTTTTTTTTTTTGAAAAAAATTGAGGTGAATTATATTAACTTTTCAAAGTAAGTTAATAAAAATTTACGAAAAGTTACAAAATCTTACCAGTTGGGGATTATATGCCGATAAGTCAAATGACTGCATCGCCATGTGTGATAAATCTTGGCCAGGAATCATAGCCGGATATGGGTTCAACAATCCAGTTGGTCCTCCAGAAAGCAAGTATGGATTTGCTCCCATTCCTCCTAAAGCACCATGTGCAGCTTTTTTAGCTGCATACATATTGGCTTCTTCTTGTGCTTTTGCAATGTTTTTTTTGTAGCGAATACGTTTATTACCAAACCAATTAGATACCTGTAAACATTGAAATTAATTTTTTTTAAATGATTTTTAACAAACCTGAGAAACAGTAATATTGCATTGTCTGGCAAGTTCTTCTTTGGCATCTTCAGAAGGATATGGATTGGAAAGATGAGAATAGAAATACTCATTAAGAACTTCTGTAGCTTGTTTAGAAAAATTTCGTCGTTTTCGACGAGCATCCAAAAATCGGCTTCTAAGGATCATTACTGCTTCGCATGTCGATTGCTTTAATTGTACTTGAATACCGCTGAACTTTTTTTGAATAATGTAAACCATTCGCTCAATTTCTTTATGTCCTATTGGGCGAACTATTGATTGATCTTTCAAAAGAGATCGAACATGTTGAGTGAACTCAGCACAAGCTTCTTCATATTTTCTCAGCTCGTCGTTATAAACCACCCGAATTTGATGAAGTTTCTGTCGATAATCTGCTTGATCTCCTCCACTGGCTTCACTACCAAGTGAACCGCCTTTGTCAGGTCCAGCAACACCTTCAGCAATTAGCATATTGTCAAGACGCATCAATTGCGGATCTTCTGGCGTTTCGTCGACTCCACTTCGAATGGCAAGGGCCGTCTTTTCTTTCGTCTCGCAAAGTACTTCAAACAAAGCTTGGCGCATTGGATGACATGATAAGCTTTGTTTTCTAAAACTTTGAAATTTAAAAAAACTAAAAATTAAGAAATTTTTACTTTTGATTATCGTTATCATCAAGAGTCTGTTCACTTATTTTCATAACTTCTGCTAAAAGCTCGCTAAGGTTATTGGGAGATGACGTTCCCACCATCTGGAATAATAATTTAATAAGAAAAAAAAATTTTAAGTGAAATAATTATAAGAATAATTTTAAAATTTTAGGAAAGCCACTAATTCAAAATCAAGTATATACAATTAAAGACACACAGTGAGTAAAACTAGTTTACTGTACTTTTCTGCTTGAGAGTTTTGAATAAATTTTTTGTCATGAAATAACATTTTTTTTTAAATTTTCAAATAAAAAATTATTTAAGAAGAAACATGGAAGTTTATCAGTAATAAACGTTATCAGACGTAATTGTGTGTATATTCAGTTAAGTATTAAATTTAAAATTCATTAAAAAATCATACATTTAAAATTAAAATTCGATTCAACAAAAATCTCAACAGAAAAAAATTGAGCAATCAAAAAATCGAAGAAAAAAGGAAAGAGATAGTTAGAAAAAAAAATTATTGAAACAGAACATGAAAAAGCATCAATTTCATGTGCTGTGGTTGGTTTTGGTATATGAGAGGAGGATATAAAGTGGTGTCCTTCACTCAGATGTCGTCGTCATTTCAAGTTGACATTTGACGAGCGCAGCGTGCCTGCGTTGCGGTCTATCAACCCCTCTTCTTCTTCTGCCTTCTTGTTTTACTTCTGATCGATGTGACCTTTGAGCGACAAAAAAAGGGAGCGACTGGCAATCAGCCAGATGTGAACCTGGCTTCTTCATCATATGGTATTTTGAAAGGTTATAAGAAGTAAAGATATTTATAAAAGGAGATTAATCAAATATAATCTGAAAATTCTCAGATGAGAAACAGAAAATTATTAACGCTAAACTTTTTGAAAAATTTAAATTATTTTTAATTAAAAAAAAACATTTTAAAATCAGCATATTTTTATTAATCGTCACCGTAGCTTAAAATATAAATATCACATTATTCACAAAAACGCAACAGAAAAATAAATTTTAACGCCCGTATTGTGTGTACTAAATGAAGAGGTTTCGAGGCAATTATTCTATGGTTTATCACTTTTATGAGCAGTTTTATGACGATCAGAATCGGTCGTTAAAATAGTCGAATCGATCAAACTGCAAAATAATGTATATGGGATAAAACCGAAATTATTGTTCTAAATTTAAATAATTTTACATCATAATTTTCTCGAAACAATTCATCGTCACAGTCTGTTCCAGTATTTTGACACAAATCATATTCAGCATTTCCAATTTCCGATATAGGATTGTAACATTTCTTTTCTAATTTTACAAAATCGATTGATCGAAAGAATGGATGAGCATGAAGAACTGTGAAAGAACACAATCGATGTGAAATTGAGACGGCGAGAAGCTAAATTTAAAAAAATTATGTTTTAAAACATTTTTCAATTGACTACCCTGTCCATAAGATTAGCGAATTCTCGACTGCAACCTAATGGTGTGCTGTAATCAATAAACTTCAACCCGCTATGATGGGTTACTTCAGAATTCGGATATGGATAGATTCCCGTAAGAAGAATATGTAAAAGAACTCCCAAGGACCACCAATCAACATAATGCGAGTAAGGGCGACCCGATGCAACATCTGGTGACATATACTAAAAAATATCATTTTTTTAAAGTTTTCATTAAAATATAAACTTGTAAAGTTCCACAGATTGTTCCAGTGCTGGCGCCATTTTGTAATTTTTTCGCCAATCCAAAATCAATCAATAAAACATGGCCGGACATATCTAAGACCACATTTTCCAGTTTTACATCCCGATAAATCACATCATGGCAATGGAGAAAATCTGGAAAAAAGATTGTTTTAAAAGTTTCTTTTCAAAGAAAACACCAATAGCTGAAGCCAACTCAGCGCCAATCAATCGAATTGCTGATTCGCTCAATGATCCATGGTGTCTCCAAACGTTGAATAAATCCCCAATGCTACCAGCTGGATATTGCAATAACGAATAAAGATATTTCCGAGTTTGCCAAGTTGAATATGTTCTTGCAACGAAAGGATGTGATGGGAGAAGGCGCTGAAATCTGATCATTTTGAAACTACGACATTTTTTGTTCTAACTTGAATACTGGCTTCTCGTTTAACTTGTAGAACAGCTCGTTTAGAAATGATTTCCCGTTTTTCTTGCATTTTGATAGCGAACTTTCGTTCATTATCATGAATCGCCCTAGCACAATAAACAACACCAAATGATCCACGACCTAGCTGCTTTTCGAGCTGAATTTTTAAGAATATTCGGATTATTTTATTTTTATACTTACAACAAAACTATTCTCGTTAATTACACTTCTTGTGGGAAACTCAGGAAGAAACAGAAGCTCGAACCATGGAACCGCAAATTCTCTCTTTCTATTTGGAGTTTCCGGTTTCTGCTCAAGATTGTCATAGTCACCAATAAACCGAGGAAGACCAGGACGAGAATCTACTGAAATTAAAAAAAAAAGAATTTTGATTAAAATCGTTTCAGCGCAGTCAATTAATTGATTAAACTAGCAATACGATTGAAAAAAATAAAATTCTTTAAAATAGGCCTAAAAATAATCAATAGAGCGCATATAACACAATGGGCGGAGCCTACAAGAAAAATTTGAAAAAAAACCTCGTCAAATTTGAAAACAAAAACTTTTTTAAGGTAAAAAGATTATTTAACTAAAAAGTAAAAATGTTAAAAAAAAGTTAAACAATTTTGTCTTACATCAGGTAAACATTTTAAGTATTTGCCTAGGAAATGTAAATAATAAGAACAACATTTTTGATTAATCAGCATCATTTTTTGATAGAAAAGTTGAAACTAAATATTTGTTGTATGTAAGAAAATGATGACACTTTCCGATAAAATTTTAAACACATGATGAAGAGGAGCTACTCAAAAATGAAAAAGAAGTCAACCGAAGTCAATTAAACAAACATTAAAATAATTTTGTAGTTTGACCATGATTATAACTGAAATAAAAAATATTACCTGCATCAATTCCGCTCGTATCTTTTCGTTTACCAAAATGTGGCCGAGATTTCCGAAGATTTTTCAGACGGGTTTTTAAATGAAGCTTTAATTTGGTGGTATAATATTAAAAGTTTTTAATTTAAAAAAAACCTTTTGGTATAAATGTTCCTTTTCATTCATCGATTCTTCCAATCTTGCTCGTTTTTTTATCGGTTGATCATCGTCATCATTAAATTCAAAATGAAACGGACGACGTTTTCGGGTTGCCACATTACCCATGTTTTGACTAGAAATAAATCACCAAAATATTATGTAATTATCAATTTGAATTGATGACAAAAAGAAAAAAGAACAAGCGGACAAGATGAAATGATGTCTTTCGGGATGAAATTTGAAATTTTTCGATACGAGAGAAGCAAATAAAAGATTAAATACTACATGTCTTGCTGCGCGCTCCGTTTTCGACAACACGGGTTTTTGTGTGATCATTTTATTTCGTCATTGGATATTATTTATATAACTTTTTTTCTCTTTACCTGAAATTTTATTCGTGTTCTGTCGACCTTTTTTCCTTTAAAAAAAAACCTATTTCTTTTCGGGGAAAACATTAAAATAATGTGAACTTTTTTTTAGAATAACCATTAAAATCACAGAAATGACGAATACATTTTAATTTTTTTTTAAAATAAAAAACAACTTTTTCAAAACGAATCGCGAAATAATACTTAGCAAAAAAAAAGTCCATTATTTCGAATGAATGCAGTTGAAAAAAAAATCGATATAGAGCTGCTGGCTACTTTATCCTCGCTCTTTTAGAAGACATTAGTAAACAAAAACAGTTGAAAAAGAGAAAACTGAGTTTTTAAATGAAACCGAGATCTTGAAACACATAATTTTAAACATTACGTTAATTGAAAATAATAAACTTGACAGTTTTAATTGATAAAAGTTGAACGAAGAGTTAAAAGAAAATGGAGAAGATTTCGTTGAAGATCGCAGCCATCGATAATTCTTTTTTCACAATCCTGAGAAAAAAACTGATTATTATCATTTAATGTTGAAACTTACCGCTGCTAGTTTTCCCATCAAAGGAATATTATCATCGTTAATTAAATCATTTTCTAGAAACTTGTCGAAAATCTATATAAAAAAAATTACTAACAATTTTCAAATAAAACTTACATTTTTCATGAAGGCAACACCACTGAATGACTTTGTTACTTTTTGGGAAACCTCAATAACTTGAGCGATTGTTGATGACGATAATGATTTGACAATTTCGTCTACTACATCGACATCAAAAGTTGGAGACAGGTAAGTTTTTTTAGCTGCTTCGTTACCCTAAAAAACTTTTAAAAAATTACTTTTTTTACAAAAAAAAAACGTGTAACTACTTTTTTAAGAATTGAGGATAAGGACTGAAGTGTACTGACAGCTCTGCGTAAATCTCCTTCTGATGTACGCATAACTAGCTTTAACTCTTCATCCGTCAACAGGGTGTTTTCAGAATTACAAATCGTACGTAATCTGAAGGAAATAAAATTTTTGTTTAATTTTTAAATTGAAACCTCGAAATTTGAAGATCTATGGGTAGTGGTTTAAATCGAAATTTAGCACATCTTGAAACAACTGGAGGGATGAGACGAGAAACGTAATTACATATGAGAATAAATCTGAAAATTCTTTTTGATAAAAATGTAACCTAGAAATAAAAAAAACAATAAAGAAAACAACCTAGTATTTTTTGAATAATCTTCAATCACTCTTCTCAGAGCTGCTTGTGCTTCACGTGTCATTGCATCAACTTCGTCTAGAATAATAATCTGAAAACTTGTAACTTCCATGATAATAACTTTTAAAATTATACTTTTAAATTTAGAGAGCCATCCTCGTTAACTTTTTTGGTCGTTAATCTTGAGAAAAAAGAAATCTGAAAAGTTAATTATCAACTAAATTCCATGAAAAGTTTTTTTTTTCACTTTCTGACGGACTACCGCAATTCCACGTTCGTCAGATGCGTTTAATTCTAAAACTCGGTCTCTGAGAAAGGTTATGTTTGTTGGGTTTTGAATTTTAATACTAAATAACTCTTACTTAAAATTGTTTTTATTGTATAATTGACGACAAAATGCCAAAGCGGTAGACGTTTTTCCAGTTCCTGGAGGGCCATAAAATAAAAGATGTGGAAGCTGAAAAAGTAAAACTTTGAAGAAAAAAAATTAAAAAAAAACTTCTTACATCTTTTCCAAGCAGTGCCCCTTTCAGCATTGTTACCACTTCTTCTTGATAAGCAATTTCGTCCAATGTTTTTGGGCGGCTGAAATTATTTTTATCAAGAAGGTAACAGAGACTAGAAATAACTATTTTTCTGCCCAAGTTTGACATTGTTTTCGATCAGCATCTATTTCCATAGGTTCCATTGTCTAAAAACTAAATAAACGTTGATGTTTGCAGAAAACTGAAAAAAAATGCATTTCAAAATAAATTTTGTTGATATTTCTCAAAATTTAATATTCGCGGCAAAAAATTTAAACGCGCTACCGTACTGTTTCGTTTTGAGTACTTTGATGTGCAGGTAGTGTTTTAAACAACTTTTTTTTGGGCCCAGCTACTCGACTAACAACTTTTGGGTTTCTTTCATTTAGTTCCTTGTTAATTAGGTTTTAGATAAATTTTGATCCCTAAAGCTTCTAAGGTCCGTTTGTTAAATTCAGAATTAAACCAACTTCACTTTTCGTTCATAAATCAATTTGTTTCACTTTACTTAAATTAATTTGTGTTTTAAGTTGGGAAAAATATAGCTCCAAAGCAGCCATGGGAAAAGAAAAGATCCATATCAACATTGTCGTCATCGGACACGTCGACTCCGGAAAGTCAACCACCACCGGTCACTTGATCTACAAGTGCGGAGGAATTGACAAGCGTACTATCGAAAAGTTCGAGAAAGAGGCTCAGGAGGTTTAATTTTTCAATTTACTTTCAATCCACTAAATTATGTTTTCAGATGGGTAAAGGATCGTTCAAGTACGCCTGGGTTCTTGACAAGCTGAAGGCCGAACGTGAACGTGGTATCACTATCGATATTGCTTTGTGGAAGTTCGAAACCGCCAAGTACTACATCACCATCATTGATGCTCCAGGACATCGTGATTTCATCAAGAACATGATCACCGGAACATCGCAAGCTGATTGTGCTGTCTTGGTTGTTGCCTGTGGTACTGGAGAATTCGAAGCCGGTATCTCGAAGAACGGACAAACTCGTGAGCACGCTCTTCTTGCTCAAACTCTTGGAGTCAAGCAACTTATTGTCGCTTGCAACAAGATGGACTCTACCGAACCACCATTCTCCGAGGCGCGTTTCACCGAAATTACCAACGAGGTTTCTGGATTCATCAAGAAGATTGGATACAACCCAAAGGCTGTCGCTTTCGTTCCAATCTCTGGATTCAACGGAGACAACATGCTCGAGGCGTCACCAAACATGCCATGGTTCAAGGGATGGAACGTTGAACGTAAGGAAGGAAACGCTTCCGGAAAGACTCTTCTTGAGGCTTTGGATGCTATCATTCCTCCACAACGTCCAACCGACCGACCACTCCGTCTTCCCCTTCAAGACGTTTACAAGATTGGAGGTATCGGAACCGTTCCAGTCGGACGTGTTGAGACTGGAGTCATCAAGCCAGGAATGGTCGTCACGTTTGCTCCACAAAACGTGACCACTGAAGTCAAATCAGTTGAAATGCATCACGAGTCTCTCCCAGAAGCCGTTCCAGGAGACAACGTTGGTTTCAACGTCAAGAACGTGTCAGTCAAGGACATCCGTCGTGGTTCAGTTTGCTCGGACTCGAAACAAGATCCAGCCAAGGAAGCTCGCACTTTCAACGCTCAAGTCATCATCATGAATCACCCAGGGCAAATCGCCGCTGGTTACACTCCAGTGCTTGATTGCCACACTGCCCACATCGCCTGCAAGTTCGCTGAACTTAAGGAGAAGGTTATTGAATAATATTTATTAAAAATTTGATACATTATTTTCAGGTTGACCGTCGTACAGGAAAGAAGGTTGAAGACAACCCGAAATTCTTGAAATCAGGAGACGCTGGAATTGTTGAACTCCACCCAACAAAACCACTCTGCGTTGAATCTTTCACTGACTACGCTCCACTTGGACGGTTCGCTGTCCGAGACATGAGACAAACAGTCGCCGTCGGTGTCATCAAATCTGTTGACAAATCAGATGGATCTTCTGGAAAAGTTACCAAGTCAGCCCAAAAGGCCGGAGCACCAAAGAAGAAGTAAATGTTCTTCATTGTTGATTTTGTGGTTGATTTATTTTTTGAATAAATTATCAACTTTATTGTTCCAAGTTTTATATTAAAATGAATAAAAGCATTAAAAATTATCAACTCGGCCAGGAAAGAATGAGAGTTATAAGAAACAATCCAATTAAAGTGAATAATGCGATAAGTAAAAGTTTTCCAATTAGATCTTTGTTCCGGTTGAAAGCTACAATTTGTTTTGTTAATCTGAAACCGTTTTGATTAATCTAAATAAATGCCTCTTTAACCTTGGTGTTTCATTCCTTTTTTCTTTTTCATCGTGTATTATATCGTTGTAGTCAATTGCAATTACAGTATTTCTTTTAGGTTCTTCAATAAACGCTTCTTGTTCAATTTCCATATTTACTTGACTCAAAGCACGAGTGATTTCGGCTAATCTAAAAATAAAAATGAACATTTTGAAAAATAATCGTTTTTGTTTACCGAAACATTGCTGGATTGAGAATATTTTTGGGAGTATAATAACCGGCATCATTTTTATCTTCAAATTCTTCCTCATTTTGTTTCATCTAAAAAATGTATAAAAAGAATTCGGTTTGAAGAAATAATAAGAAACAAATGATAAAAGGATAGAATGGTTGGTAGCGATGGATTATTATAAGAGGAGAAATATATTTGCATAAAGAGGGAAGTCAAGAGCACACAAAGAGCCAACCGAACCTAACAAAAGTTCGAGGACAAATGAAAATAATAAATTTTGAGTAAAATTCCAAGGTTTTCTCATTTTCAATTTACACCCAAAAAAAACGTTCTTTGTTTACTTTTAAATTTGTGAAAAAAATTTATTAAAAGTCGGTAAAATGTAAAAAATAAAAGTCAATTAATAGGAAATATTTTAAACTACCACTAAAGTGTTGTGTACACAATGACGTTTTTACACCACCTGTGGTTTATCGTAAATGTCTTACTGAAACATTTTTTTTAAACATATTTTTTTCAATTTTCACTAACTTCTTTTTAGTTTTTTTCAGTTTAAAATTATGGGATCAGCCGGCACTAATGAAGTAGCAGAGGTAATCAACAAATATTTTTTTGAATTTATCCATTTTTATGTTTTAGTGGCGATATTTGCTTTCACTAACAATAAATCAACAAACTGAAAATCCGGTATCTTGTTTAAAGTTTGATCCATATGAAGAGTTGATATGGTGCGGATCTTCAACTGTAAATTTAATAATTAAAGTTATTGAATAAATAATTATAATTTTCCAGGGAAAAGTAACATCATTCAGTGGAACCAATCATTTTAATCGTTATTCTGCTTTTGTTTCAAATAATATGGGAGCAGTGAATGCTTTGGATGTTACAGAAGATGTTGTTTTCTCATTATCCGATAATTGTTTAAGAGGAACGAGTCGACAAGGAGTTCCAGTCACTAAATACACGTTAGAATTTTTTTTTAAATTTATTAATTTCGTTTTCAAATTCTAAAGTTCTCCTTCCTTAACAAAAGTTAACGCAATTTGTCGAATGCCAACCACTTCTACCTATATAATTGGAGGAAATCAGCAAAAATTGCTACAATATGATTTTACCACTGAAAAGGAACTTCGTACGGTATAATTTCAAAAAAAAAATAAATAAAAAGTTTCTCAAAATAATATTTAATTTAAAGGCAGAAATAGCAGAAAATGGAGCGACAATTATCAGATATAATGGAACAAGTATATTTTCAGCAGATTTAACTGGATTTGTAAATAACAAAATAAATTTTCAATAAAAATGTTAATTTATTCAGATTAATATTAGAAATGCGAAAACTTTCGAAATAGTTCAACGGATACCATGTCATGGAGATAGAATAAGTGATTTTGATGTACAAGGATCAAAAATGATAACGTGCGGTTATTCGCAAAGGTTTTAATTAATTCTTTTAAATAATGAATAGAAAAAAAAAAAGAAATCAATAATATTTTAGAATACTTTCTTCCCATGGTGATCCATTTGTAAAAGTTTTTGATCTTCGAATGTATAAAGCGATGGCTCCAATCCCAATGCCATTTACCCCAAAGTTCACAAGATTTATGCCAAGTTTTTATGAACGAATCGTTGTTTCGTCACATGTTAGAATTTCAGTATAAAAAACTAAAAAAAATCAATAAAGTTTTTCAGTCAGGAGGTGTTAGAATCGCTGATTTAAACTCAAACAATGTTGGAACAAGTTTAATCATAGAATCTAATGGAATATCAGCATTCGATTTTTCATCATCGAAAAATTTAATTGCTTTTGGGGATTTTACTGGTGAGAGCAAATAGAAAATTAAAAAATAATAGTTTTTTAAGGTTCAATAAATTTATATGGAGATAGAGATGATCCATTAATTAATGAAAACTCATATGAAACAGTATTTGCATTCCCTCCGGTTAAAAAAATTTTTAATATTATTTAGCAAAAAAACAAATTTTAGATTGGTCCTCCAGTATCTTTTTCTATTGATGATATGATGACTCCATTGGCAGCAGTTCCAATGCCATTTCCAGAAGACGATACACTTTTAAGTGATTGGCCGTCTGAACTAACGCAACCTACGTATAGGTAACATTTAACAATAAAATCAAGGCAAAAACCATTAAAATTGTTTTGTAGAAAAAATCTTCCAAGTGTTGAACACTCCGAAAAAAAAGTGATGCATTATCTGACACAAGTAAAAAATCCAAGAATAAATACAAAATTGAAATATCATAATGTTGTGCCATATGTTTTAGAAGCAGAAGTGCCCAAAATTGGTGATAACCTTAAAAATCGAAAAATTGTCTTATTTGTTCATTTTTAGAATTTTCAACAAAATCAATAACAGCAAAAGTAAAAGTTCCCAAAATGTATAGAAAATGCCCTCAAACCGTTCTTGTTTCATCGCGAAGAGGAGCAGTAAGAAAAATATTTTTTTATTTATAATGAAAACAATAGTTTTGTAAAAATTTATGTAGGTTGAAGAAGTACGAGATGACGTTTGGTACAACACAACAAAGCACACTCCTATTGAATCAACATATCTTATGAATGTCCTGATTAATCCAATAATTCAGGTACATTCATTATTGAAATTTGTTTGCGTTATTTTTATTCTATTTCGGGTATCTAGACTGGCGAAAAATAAAAAAACAAATTGAAATAAAAAATTAAAATTTCGAAAAACCATGTTTAGGCTTTTTATCATATTGTGCCAATTCGAAATATTTTATATTCGCATATTTGTGCAGAGGAAATTTGTGTATCATGTCAATTAAGGTTTTTGTTCGCAATGATGACGGATAGAAAAACATCTGCAATTGTGGTCGGTGAAAAAATCTATTTTTTAAAAGAATTTTTGGGGAAAAAACAAATTCAACTTTTAGAGCACCGACTTAGTGCGAAGTTTAATTGCAAATGGGTTCGGTTCATTCCAAAAAGATGTGATCCGATCGACACGAGAAATGATTACAATGATATTAAAAGCTACATCAAATGTAGCAGAATATTTAGATGGAAGCTTAGAAGAAAATATATTGTGTGAAGCTGAAAAAACATGCTTAAAAACCCAATATAATTTGATTTTAAGGTAAGAAAAAGTTGGTTTGAAAACAAGTTTTAATTATCTGTCAAAACAGATGTGTTCGATGTGGAGCTATTCAAACGTCAGCAAGTTGTTTAGAAAATTGGATCACGTTAAATTATAACAGTGTTGGATCACAACCAACATTTTGTCAGCTTATCGAAAAAGCATTACACTTAGGAAACAACGGTTCATTAAATGATGACAGAGAATGTGAAGAATGTAAAGCAAAGGTTATAAATTTATTTTAGTTATTTGAATTTCAATAATTATGATTCAGAGTCGAATGGAATCGAAACGACGCGTCAAATCATTGGGCTCAATTCTGATTGTAGACACAAATCCAACCAATGAAATATTTCCTGAATTTTGGCAACGGCAACTAATTGCAAAAGAAAGTCGTCCCGAACGAGAAATAATTGATGATAATGAAAGTCCAAGAGAAAATAAAATGTGTCGTTTTGGTGATGAATGCAGAAATAAAAAAATCTGTAAATTTTCACATGGCAAAATTGATTGGGAGGCCGAAAATCGAAAATTGATTGATGAAGGGGAACTTGATGGTTGGAGTCATTATCTTCCGAAACGAATCACCGCACAATTAAATGATGGAATCGTCAGATTATCTGATGTGTCAGATGTTTCAGCATCAGATGTTGAAGAAATTGATGAGTCGAAAGACGAAGTTTTTGAATTAATTTCAATGGTCGTAGCAATTGGAAATGGTGAATTTCCTGTTAAATGGACACATACTGTCACAATGGTTAAAGATGGAAATGAAGAAATGTAAGTGGATAAATAAAATAGTAAAAAACCAATTTTTTATTTTAGTTTGCCATGGGCTCTTATAAATGAAAAGCTGTTGTGTCGAGTTCACGAGCATGAAGCTCTTCACATGGATGCAAGATGGAAACTTCCATTACTTTTATTCTACAAAAAGAAGAGTTTCAATTACGTAGAAGAGAAACGAATCCCGATTCCTGAATCATTTTTCTTTCTTGACGAAAATTTAGCTTCAAATAAAATGACGTCATCAGGTCAAATAGAAACGGTAAAATTACCTGAAAAAGGTGATCTGGTTGGAATAGATGCGGAATTTATCAAAATAAAATGTGGAAAACTGGATAATGAAAAACGACCAGTGATATCAAGAGCCGTTGGACGAGTTTCATGTGTTGATGCGACAGGAACTCAAGTCATATTTGATGACCATGTACAAGTGATCAATTTTGAAGATGTTGCCGATTATTTAACACAATTTAGGTTTGAAAAATTAAATACTATTAAAAAAAATAAACGTTAACCTTAACTTTTCTAGTGGAATTGTTTCGGAAGATTTGGATGCATCGAGATCATCAAAATATTTGACGACATTAAAACGAGTTTATTTAAAAATTCTGATTCTTGTTCAACGAGGATGTATATTTGTTGGTCATGCATTAAACAATGATTTTACAGTTCTAAATATTTACGTATGTTTCTTAAAATCGAATCTAAAAACGCAAAAAAATTGCATTTTTCTAGGTTCCAAAAGAGCAAGTGATCGATACAGTTCATTTATTACGTTTAGACTCTCAAAGGCTGTTGTCACTTCAATTTCTTGCTTTTCAATTATTAGGTTGGTTTTTGTTTTATTTTAATGTAGAAAAAATAACTAACAGAAAACATGTATTTCTAAAAAATTGTTGCCTAGTTTGTGTCTTAAAAATTCATTAAAAAAAAAGAAATATTTAAGGTGATAAAATTCAAGAAGAAAGTCATGATTCAGTGGTGGATGCTCGATATGCATTGAAAATTTATCGAAAATATCTGGAGTTGAAAGAGAAAGATCAATTGGGAATAGAAATGAGAAGAATATATGATGTTCTTCCATGTGGTTCACCAATGAAAAGTGTTTCACCCGCAAATTCAATGACAGAAACGAAATAGTAATAAAAAAGAATATTTTTTATATGTATGTATATCATTTTACCGGTTCATGTAATAATAATAATAAGGAGTTTAAAGTTTTTTTTTTCGAATATTTTAATTTATTATTATTTATTTTTGTGGCATTTAAATGTAGTATCAATCTCTTTTTTTTAGAATTTTCTATATCATCTCTAGATGAATTTTTGTTAAAAATATCAGTTTTTTCTCATAAAGAAATTTAAACATCAATCTATTTCCACAAATAAATAACGTGAAAAATATAATTATCATAAAATTTAATAAGAATCATTTGAAAAAATGAAAATTGTATTTTGTGCGCTTCTTTTTGTTAATTTTCAAACTATAAATTCTGCTGAAATTAGCAAAAAAATGATTCATGAATTTATGAAAGGTAAAAAAACAAATAGTACGCAAAATTGCGCGGAGTGTGACGTTTGCGTACATTGAAGCATATTTTGTATAAATTAATGATTCAAGTTTAAATTTTTCTGCCCTAAAATTTTGCTTTTTTCTTAAAAAAAATGGAAAATATTTTCAGAGTATGGGTATTCTATTATTAATTTGCATGCAATACCCGTACCCAATACAACCTGTGATCCACTAAAAGTCTACAAAGACGGCTTGAATATGGTTTGCTCGTTCAAATATAAAACAGTTTTTGAATTAGGAAAACTAACATTATTTTTCACAAACCAAAAAAAATATGAAAAATGTAAAAATCATCAGTGAGCATTTTAGTTTTTTTTTTCTCCAGCTATGCCTCACTCCCCTTATTAATTTCAAATTTCATCGAATTTCGCTTTTTGTAAATTTTAAATTAAATCCATAATTCGTTGAATTGTTTCAGGGATTGCCCACTATTTAGCGTTTGTTCTTTGGTTTCAAATAACACAAGGAAATGCGTTGACGATCCAACAGTAAGAAATTATAAATAAAAATTGAAACGAATGGGCGGAGTATGAAATCCATATTAAACTTTTAAAAAAAGCTTTTATTTTTCTTTGTTTTTAAAATAATTCATTTGTTTTTCGTCAATTCACTCCGCCCACTATTTTATTCAACATTGTCTCCCAACATTATAGATTATAGACTCAGTTTTTCAGCTTGTGCCAAAACATCGGCTCAATAACATTTGGATTCCCATTCATATTTTTTCATTGATATCATTCTATGTTTTTAGCTTCTTAGCCGTACGTTTTTGGAATCTTAAGGGAACAGATCCAGAAGAGGACAATTTGAAGTATTTAAAATAGATTTTCAATAAATAATTTTTGTCCTGACAACAATTAGCGGAAAAGGTAAAAAAAAATAATAGAAAGAAAGATGGTAAAGGAAAAATTGGGGGAGGAAGTAAGACTTTCGATTTCAATTCAACCCACACAAAAACAGAAACGATCATCCTCAACATTATTGCGTCAATATGTAATTATTTTGTTGTATATATTTATAAATCTTTTTTTTGTCCCTGTCCCACCCATTTGTCTCCCTCTCCCTCTCTCTCTCTCTCTCTGACACGTTTTGAATCAATCAATTCAAATTCTCGTGAACGATTCGCATCTCACCTAAAATCTTGATCGAACAGGTTTTATATGAATCGTTATTCAGCCAGATTTTTTCGCGTATTTTGTTCATTTTCTCTCTTTTTTTTAAGTTTGACCAAACCTAGAAATGTTGCAGGTTTAGATAAATGGGTGTGGCTGATAATTGAAAAAAACGTTTCTTTTATTTGAACTGATTTTTTGACGATTCAAAAATAAATGTTTGAGTATCAACAATGATTATCAAAGATTTGAATTTTTAACAGAAAATTCCAGTAGTAAACAAAAAGGAAACCTTTTTGTAGGACGTAATCTTTTTGTTTGTATATTGTGACTAACATGACGAATGTTTTCAGTTTCATTTTAAACTTATTTAAATGTAAGGCATTTTCTACCGTAATTTATATTTTATTATTTTCGATTATTATTATTATTCTACAATTTTATTGTTTATTTGTTTATCTTTTTTTCATTATTCTCTTCTCTCTCTCTCTCTCTCTCTCTCTTTAACTGCAATTCTTTTCTCTTAATTCTGATTCAATGTCCTTGTCGTATTAGTTCACATGGACACAATTCCTTCGCCTCCCCCTCCTTCTCCACCTCTCCCCATCTTGGCCTACCGCAATATACTGAATGAATGAAACGACAAAATAGTAATATGAAATGAAGAGGCATTAAGAAATAAGGGTGTGGTTGAAAAAGAGTGGGACGTGTATCACAAATACGCAGCATTCATGATGTCCTCTTGTTGAATGACATCGTCGACTTTCTGAATCAAACAAATCTAACGATTTTTTTGACTTTGACTTTTTTTTTTGAGTTTTCGGAACGAAATTATTGCTTTCTAATTTCGAATAGAAACAATTATGAAAAAAAAATCTGACCGAGTTTGACATAGAAAAGCTGAAGTTTGTTTTTTATTTTTTTGCATTCGGTTTTTTTAAACTGAAAAAAACCAAATTGAAGTTCTAAGGTTTTCTGTGTACAAATTTTTGTTGATTAATTTTCAAATACCTTTTGTTAATTTTTCTAGTATCTGAATCACTAAATTATTTCTATGCTTCAGTGAGGAAATCCGCTAATTTCAAATCTTTAATATTTGTTTTGTACTTTAAAAAAAAATATAAACCGGGAAATTAAAAAAAATTGATTTCCAGTTCACTTTTTTTTTGGGAGAACAAATTTAAATTTCCAGAATGGCAAAAGTTGAAGTCCAAATTCGATCCTGTTTTTGTTGTGGCCTATCGGTTGCCACAACCGCAATCGCCATCTACACACTAGTAGGTCATTTATTCATTTAACCATTTTTTTATTTTCTCTTCTCTTTTAATGTTTTAAGAAAAAGAAAAAGAAGAAGAAGAAGAAGAATTGAGAAAAAACTGGATATTTATGAAAATGTTTCTTCGTATTGATAAATGATTGTAATAGTAGTGGGTGTTTTCCCATAAAATCAAATTAGAAAAGAAAAATAATTTCAACAAATAGAAATTGATTGATTATCACTGTAGAATGGTAGAATTCAAAGAAAAATTTAGTTTTGTATCGGAAAATTTAACACGAATTATTTAAGAAAAAAAAAAGTAAGAGGCGACAAATTCTTTTTTTTTTCCTATAGAAATATTGATTTTCTTTTCTTTATATTGATTATCAAATTACCAGCTGAGTAAAAACTTAAATAGAAAAATCGATTTTGATGCGCAAAATAAATTTTATTCAATGATTCCAGATTCTTTACCTTCTTTTAACTGGTCTAGCAGGATGGGGATTATCGGATACAACATCACATGGAGATGCAACTCATTACAATTCGTGTGAACTTGAGGCTCAAGGAAAGATCAACGCAGAAAATCGAAAATTAACGTTTACCGGGGGGCGAACAGTTGTTGTTGTTGAAGATTCAACATCATATCATTGTTCAATAGGACTTTACACAGAAGAATTAAAATATTCAGCGAATCGTAATTAATCCAATTTTTTGTTCATTTTCAAAAAAAACTCGAATTTCAGCAAGATACACAATGCTTCTTCTTGATGTTTTTCTATATGTCTCACTAGTTTTAGCATCTGTGCTTCTTCTTATTGGTACGATCAAAAATGATCTTTTTTTTTTGTGGTTTCACCTGAATTCTTTTTTTCAGGTCTTTGTATTTATAATCAATGGCTTCTTGTTCCATGGGTTATTCTAATGTTTGTTGACATTATTAGAGGACTCATTTCCGTCTTCTTCATCTTCTGGTACAGCTATGTAAGTTGTTAGGATAAAGTAAAATGACGCTCAGGCGAACTAGATACACGCAGCGTAATGTGATTAAAAAAAAACAATTACTGGTGAATTTTTAGGGGAATCTGGCACGAATCGCCACTGGAATCTTTTTCCTCGGTCTTCAATTTTTACACGTAAAACATTAGGAAGAAAACTTTTCTAAAAAAATTTCTTGCAGATTTCTTTACTTTTAATCATTGTGGCCAAGTTTCAACGCATTCATAATCGAAAAAACGGAATACCGGATAAAATTGTAAAATATTTTTCCTAATAAAAAAATAAAGAATTTTCTTTTTCAGTATGACGTACGTGGTGGATCACGTGCCCCATCCACTTATTACGGTGAAACTCATGCTGTTGCTCCACCCCCACATCGGCAAGATTTCTACTCAGAACAGCATCGACCACAATATCAGTATGATAATCCACCATATAGATATTGATGGATTTTTTAAATTTTTCCTTATTTTTAAATGTTTTTTGCTCACTTCAAACTTTTAATTTTTGCCCTGATATGTACCGGTAACAAACTTTGTTTTCCAGAAATGAATGTACAGAATAGATAAATAAAGAAGCATTGAAATTATATGAAAAGCAGAATGGGATATGAAATAATTGGAAAAGCGGACCATTTAGCAAACCGAGCAAAGTTCAATTTTAATGTTTAAAAAAAATTAATGAAAAACGTATTAAGTTCAGTTAAGTACATAAAATAAACAGAAATTATTTGCAAGTTTTTCATTTTTTTTGCTCCATAATTTTTAAATTTCAAAAATATCGAAGAAATAACAAAAACCTTTTAAGCCATTTCAGCAAAAAATGTGCGACAAACGGCCAGAAGACGAAAAAAATAATTGTGCGATATGAAATGGATCGCGGAACCAAAACATAAAATGTTGCTTTCTTCATCAAATGCAACAAAAGATTGTGTCGATCTTCAACCGCTCTTCCTAGCTTTTCAATTTGTTCGCTGATTGTTTTTAATTCACGTTCGAGTCTAAAAATTGAACGTTTTTCAATACTCAAAAAAAGTCTTGAGACGTCTGGGCGGAGCTTATGCTTTGAAAAAAGTGGGTGGGTAAAGATTGTTTATGGTTGAATTAAAATTACACCTTATACAGGAAGAGCGAAGTGAAGGAGATGAAACGTGACGACGATTGCGATGCTCAGCAAATGAAGATGATCTTGATTGATTAATTTCATCATCTTCTTCTTCTTCTAAAGCATCTGCATATTCTGTGTCTGACAAAGGACAAGCAATAGAACTGTTTTCTTGATCAATCTTAAATTTGTTTAGGATTCAAATAATTTTTGTTCTATTTTTTACATTTTTTTCATCTTTTTCATTTTTTAAAAATCCAAGAACAGCTAATTTTGGTTCCAGTAGTGGCGCTAGTTCACCATTTAACCATTCCTGGGAAAATAAAATATCGAAAATATCAATTAAAAGAAAAAAACGTACATTTGTATTATATTTTTGTTTAATAATATTGATTTTATCGGAAATTAAATTAACGTACATCTCCTTTGCTTGCGTCGGTTCCATATCACCGAGAGCATTCCAAGCGTTCCTTAAAATAAAAAATAAAATCAAACCCTTATTAAGGCGACAATCGTGCTCTGTTGAAAAGTGTAGATTTTAGGCCACTTTCAAAATATTTTTGAAAAAAATGGTTTTTAACACTTTTTTTATTTTTTAGCTTTATTCAGACATTTTTGAATGATTTTTAATTTGCGATTAATTGATTGAAAATGTAAAACTTTTTGGCTTAAAATCTGGATTTAGATGTTTTTCTAAAATGATACCATTTATAATTTCCTTCGATATCATAAAACCTTGGTTTTGGTTGATCACATTTGCCCACTGTTGCTTGTTTAAAAAGCGAATAAAATTTTAATTTTTCATCGTTTGAAGTTGTAATTGGTCCTAAATGTGTTTTTTAAATTAAAAAATGAAAGAAAAGAAGAAACCTTCTTTTGGTAAATTCTGAACAATAAAAACAGCGGCGTCGAATTGTTCATTGAAGTTTCCGCCGCTGCTGTTCATCTTTTCTTCTCTTTTTTTCCTTATGCTTTTGGTCAATTCTTTATTGTTTTTTGAGCAAATTTCTGCAACAGCCGACAAGAGTAGAAAAATAATTGTGAATGACTTTGACTGAAGAAACAAAATTGAGTGATAAGCTGATAAATTCACAAAATAACAATAACAAAAGGGCACCGTTTCAATTTTTACTTAAAAGTATCTTAAAAATCTTAAATAAATTTCATTTTTATTGATCAAATGTTGATAATTTTTGCAGATACATGGCAATCATTCGGAAATGATAAGAGATTCAGAGAAAAAGAAACGAGAAGGCTACAGTGTAGAGGCAAAAATAGAGTATGGTGAATATTTTTTTCAGTTTTCTATGAAGACCTTAAGCTCTATCTCAAAATAGTTTCCCTTCCTTGTGTGAAACAATTTTTTTTAAATAAAAATTATAAATATTGCTCAGTTCTTTTCGTTTACATACATACAGTAGCGAGCATTAGTTATACATATGGGTGTTTTTCGGGCATAACTTTTTTCCAAGTAGGTAATTTCGGCTTAAAATTGGATATGATTTGCAAAACACAATAACTAATCTATAATTTTCATAAAAATTCGTAGAAAAAAAAATGAATTTCGAACTTTTTTTGTAATTTGACTGAAACTGAGAAAACCGACAATACAAAAAATGTTCTTGATCTTTTCAATACTAGATTTGATTCGGGCTTCGCTGTTCCAATTGTCTAAAACACTTTGAAGAACTTAGTTATTGTTTTTTGCATATCATCCAATTTTTAGCCAAAAATACCTATTTGAAAAAGTTATGTCCGAAAAACACCCATATGCATAATTAATGCTGGCTACTGTACTTGTTTATTTATATAAATTGAAAAATACATAAAGTAGTCCGTAAAAGTACAATTAATACAACAAATTTAAATAATCAATGGGTTGAAAAGAAAGTTTGAAAAAAATCATTATGAAATAAAGGGAACAATGAAATTCACACGAACATTGAACAAGATAGAGGATATTTTTAATCTTTTGAAAAATTTAAGAATAATTCAACAATATTCAAAGTTTTACACAATCTACAAATAATATTTCAAATTATAGATAAAAATTATTCAATAAAGTTAAAAGATGGGTTCAACGTTTCTTCCGTCACGATAGAATCTTCAGATCTTGTTAATAAAACTGGCGTTGAGCAATGGAATACTTGTTCTTTAATTTGTGCTCGTCTTGGTCTGTAAGGTTTGTTTATCTCTAAAATTAAATTTGTTTAATCTTACGAATTGATTATATCAGAAACACCCATTCGAATTCGATGTTTTTTAGGACGACTTGCCGTTGTCGGTGTCAGATTGAAACTAGATTGGGAAAAAATTTTTGTTTGATGTGGTGACGGAGTATTGAAAATCCCTGAGTCGTTTGATGATTTTATCGATGTTGGCGACAATTTCGAAACTGAAAACAATGATGGAGGTGGTGGTGGTCGTGTTGATGGCATTATTGTTGATTGTGGTGAATCTGATCGGCCTTCTTTAATAAATTCTGATGTATTAGATATTTTAATTTTTTTCTTACCAAAAACACTATCTAATGAAATATTGTCATTGTAATTCATTGAAATTGCCCTTCGGTTTAATGGAGAATCTAAAATAATAAAAAATGTTGATAAAATAAATTTCCAATAATTCTTACCATAAAATGGTGAGCGAGATTCCATCACAATATCTTCTTGACTAAATCGAAACTTCGAGCTCGGAGTTAATAAAAACGGAACATCATTTGTAGAAGTTCGAAATGACCAGCTCCGAATGGTGTTTATTAAGCCTTTGGGTGTTCTGAAAACAAACCAATTCAATAAATTATCAATATTCGGGATACAATTCTCACAATCTTTTATTAGATTCGCGTTTATCTCGGAATCGAACAGAAATTGTTGATGAACCTGAAGCTTTTCTTGTACGATGTATCATAGGCGAACTAGAAACAGAAGATGGTGCTGAGACAGGAGCACAACTGTTAAATAAATGACCGTTATGAGAGTTTACACAGCATTCAATACAAATAACGCATTCCTGTAAATTTTAAAACGTTGAATAATTTGACGTTGAACAGGACAAAAACCATCGGAAATTCGGTTTTCGATAGAAATTGTGATTCGCAAGTTTTGCATTTTCTCATAAGATTTAGTGGTACTCGATTATCACATTCATCGCAACGTTTTGTTTCACAACTTAACCATTTTTTTCGTTCATCGATTCTTTTAATCACTTCTGTAAATTATAAAATCAATTGATATTTGATTTTTTTGTTGTTGAAAAACTCACCAATTAAAGCTAAATTAGGCGCCATTTTTGTATATTTTGTATCGCACTCAAAACAGCACCGTCTTCTGCGTTGATCTGTTTTTGTGAAACACATTAAACAGAATGTGTGAGAGCACGATAACATGTAAGGAGCGTGAAGACGATCATCATAAGCTGTAGCAAATTTAATTTATTTTAAAATTAAAAAAAACAAAACAAAAAACTTACGCAAATCGCATTCGCCACAATTTCTGACAATGTCTTTGAATAATTGAGATGAAAAATACATGTTTCTCTTCAAAGCTTTTTTGTGTTGAAATTGATCAAGTTTGAGTTTTTCTTTAAAGTTTTCCGCTTTAAATAGGAAAAAGTTCAAGAAAAAAGGCGGAGTTTTCGCGAAGGTGTGAAAATGCGGTACTGAAAGAAATTTTTTGGTGATAAATAACAGACAAGGTGCTGACAAATAAAATGATTTAAAATAAACCGCAAAAGTGATAAATTCTAGAAATTCTATTTTGAAAAATGAATGCAAAATTCGAGGATTATTTGAAATTGAAAAGCCGGAGTTTTGTGTATATTTGCAAACTCCGCACAACGTTTATTCAACTTTTATAGTTTAAATTTGAATTCTCAAAAATTTAAATTTGTAAATTTCCCGGTGCTTTAAACAGCGTTTTACCGGGTTTTTAAAATTTTAAAAAATTAAAAATGGTGCAAAGTGTTTAAAATCACGATTTAAAAAATTTTAACCGCGAAAAATGTGTATAAGACGCTTAAATTCTTAACTTTCGTTAATTCATAGTTATTTATCGTCTTCTTTAAGAAACAAACATGCTTGGTGTGTAGGAAAATTTTTGAAAATGTTTATAGATTAAAATTGATATATTTTCATATTATAATTTTCAGAATTTGTAATGAATAATGATGCAAAAGTTAATTTGCAAAAATGTCGAATTCGAATGGAGAAAGATATTTATTCAGTTCTTCTCACATTCAAAGATGGCGCGACACCAGACCAAATAATTCAAAGAATGAAGTAAACCACAATATTTTCTAATAGTAATAATCATAATTTTCAGTCAAACTTTTGGTTACACATATGAGGGAAAATATTCAGAAGGTGGTTTTAAAAATTTAACAGAACTTTTGGAAGCTCATCAAAAAATTCGATCATTAAAAAACGGATATTTCAAAGTTATGTTAGTTTTGAAAAGAATCATTAAAATTTTAAAAATTTTGTTTGAAGTGTAACAGATGAAGTGGCAGATTTACATAATTTGATTGCCAAACAAAAAGATGGGAGAAAAAAATTAAAAAATAAGCCAATTGCTCGTCCATATTCGGCTGCAGAATTGGTAAATAATTTTCCTTCTTTTTTTTCTGAAATTTTAATTTATTCAATTTTTCAGCATCATCCAAATAAATCAAACTCTAACCATCGACCAAGTTCATCGATGGCAAAAGTTTCAAAAGTAATTTAAAAGTTACGGAAAAAAATGTAAATAATTATTCAGGCGGCTAAAAAATATTCACTTTTTGCACCGATAAAAATGAAAGGAGCTGCGTTTAATGAATATATTCGAGAAGCCTCAATTAAAATGGAAGAAAATCGTCAAGTTATAAAATCTACTACAAAAATGTCCGAAATTCCATCAATAAAAGAATTTACGGATAATGTTCGACGCCTTTTTGACATTAAGTTTCGAGGAAAAAAAATTCATGTTATTCGTGGTGAATTGAAAACATAATGAGTATTTTAAATTTCAGTTGAGTCAATTAACTGAAGAATATTTGGCTGAATACCACATGGAAATAGATCCACAAGTGTATTATAGCAAATCATGGATGATGCTTGTTAAGACAACTTTCAAAGATTTTTTGCAAATAAGAAATGAAGTAAAAAATTTTAATTAATTCGCTAATTAAACATTCATTTTTAGTATGTTGAGTTACTACCCCGAAATTCTAAAAATTTAGTTAGCAATTCTTATCGATCAAGCAATGTTTTACCCTCTTTGTCAGATGAGCCGTTTATTGAAAAATTAAATTCATTTATGAAAGGTTAAAATATAAAAAAAATTGAAAATTTTTATTTTTAAAACAGGTTTATCATTGGAAAAATCAAAACAAAAAAATGAAGAAGTTTCCGATACTTTTAATAATCTAGAAAGAACAAATCAACCAAGTACAAGTCAACATTCAATTTCAAATATAAATCAGTTTAAAAGCATTGGCTTTGGTCGTCAAAGGGCTTTAAATAAAAAATTTACTTCTGTAACTGAAGGTTTCTCGGGAGATATTGCTCAATTTGAAAACGGAATTTACTATGGTTGCGTAATTGAATTGCTCATTCAAAAAACTAATTGAAATTAATTTAAGAAAAAAATGGTGAAGAAGAATCTCGACCAATATCAGTTAAACCAAAAAATGAGCAAAATCAAAAGGTAAATTTCAGATATCTGCACAATTTTTAAGTTCATAAAAACAATTAAATTAATTTGATATTAAATTGAAACTTAATAAAACAAGAATTCTTTCCCAATTTTATTTCGTATCTCCATTTTCCACGTGAAGAAACAAAATCGGTGTAAAAAAGCGAATTTTTTCCAGACGTTACAATCAAAGATGGTTGTACAAGATTCTAGTAAAAAAACTGAAAGTTACGGGGATTTCATAAAAGAAACGGGATGGAAAGTTTCAAAAAAAAAGATTGAATTGCCACCAATGGGTAAATAATGAAGTGGAAAAAAGAAATAAATCGAACAAAATTATTTTCAGCCAAAAAATGGAATCCACAAAATGAGAATGAAGAAAAAGAAAATAAAGTTCGAAATGAGAAAGTAGATGATGAATTGGAAGAAAAGGTGACTTTCAAACACTTCATTTTTAAAAAAAAATATCAATAATTCTAGCAGCAAGTTAAAAGAATTGTAAAAATGCCTCCTCGTGTTGATTGGTTATTTAAAAATTCTAAACCAAGCGAAAAAAATGAAAATTACTTGCTGAAGTTGGCAGAAGACGCTGAAATTACAGACGGTTCTGATTTTTGATTATTCCCATATTGCCCTCCCTCCTACTCAATTTTTTCTAGTTTTTTATTAGTGAATTTGTTTTATTTTTATAAAATTAAAAAAAATATATTTTTTTGCTTTAAAGTATTTTAACAAAAACCCATTTTTATATTTTTTTGTTGTTGGTATTTTTGAATTTAAATAGATTTGTATCAAAAATCGTTGTCGATCTCCACTTTTTGTTAGAAATGCATTTTAATAGTGACGATAAGGTTGGCCTTATTTGCAGGAAAAAAATGTGATTGTTCGGCTGCACTGTGTATGTATGTGTAAACGGCAATAAAACATGAATTTATGACGGCCGATAGATGAAAATCATAATAAGAAACATAAAAGGAGAAACTTTTTGATTTAAATTTGAATATATTGATTCGGAATTTTTAAATAAAACCAATAAATTGTTGTTCACCGTTTTTGTTTTTTCCACATCAAGGCTTTAATATCTTCCTTTAAATGTTAGAAAAATTGTTTTGATGTAATTTTCTTTAAGGAATGAATGGTCGTTAGAAAATCATTACAGAATTCGAGAAATGAAATGAAGAAATCCAGTTAGTAATAGAATAAAGATCAATATAGTTACTGTCAAATAAACAAGAGACAATTAGAAATGAAGAGACTCTACTTTGTCGCACTAACCCTCTCCTCTTTCAACGTGATCCTGTTCTTCATCTTTTCTTACTCCTCAAACTATATGCACTCTTTCTGTTCTCCTTAAATCTCTGCGTTTCTCCTTGTCTAACTAGGCTTTTTTTTCGATTTTTGTTAGCCTGGTGCGTCATCGTAAAGAGGAACACTCGAAGCTATTTCTATGTTGGTCCACGTTTCCATTTATTTTTTTTCACGTTTAGTTAAGGTTTGGAGTTGCTCCCTCTCGCCACCACTAAACTTTCGATCTTCGATATTGGTGTTTTTCGTATTTTTTTTTTCAAATTATATTTGAAAGAAGAGCAGTTATTGAGAAATTGATATTTTGTAAAATAAATTTACAAATAAAAAATACTTCGAAATTTCATACATTTCTTTTCGCTTTGTACAAAAAATTTCATAACGAAAAAAATTGATTAAAAGTGTAATTTCGTTCAGATTTTGTTGCTAAAACCAATATTTAGCATTTTTTCGCCCCACTGATTCATGTTCAAATGTTTTATCGATTGATTTTGTGTTGATAATAGTGATATGATTAAGGTAAACAATATTTATGCACAAATATTTTCCATCTTTTTCAAAAATATTTTTATAGCAATGACAACAGCAATCCAACAAGATTTCGGAATCGATTCACGATTTTCAGTAGTTGGACCATTTGTTAAAGGATCAGCTGAAAATGTAGGCAATTTATTAACACCAACGTCTTATCTTTGAAAAAAATCTCCGTTAAGATGTCTGAATCGAGTGATTCGTCAACTTCAAGTCATACAAATGGGATTGCGGCAGCAGAAGAAAATCATGAAAATGAAACTGCAAAAAATGAAGATGATCCATCACATGTTTACACAAATATTCGGGAAATCGAAGAATTGAATAAGTAAAAAAATTGATTAAAATCAATCGCTTAACTCATTCCCCAACATTTACAGTCGTCCAATTCCGCCGACGCCATCAATTAATGCAAAACCGCGTCGAGATTTGCTAAATGGATGGTTTGAATACGAGACAGATGTTGGTCGAACATTTTTCTATAATCGAGAAACTGGGAAAAGTCAATGGATACCGCCAAGATTTATAAGAACACCAGCGCAAGTAGCAGTAAGTTGAAATCATTCAAAGTGCTTCCTTAATTTAATTTTTGGATTTTTAAGGCATTTTTAAGAGCCACTCGAACAGAACTCGATGAAACTTGTACATTTGAAGGAACGTCGTCGCATATTTCAAGTGAAAAATTAGAAGAAAAAAAAGAAGTTGAAAAAGAAGCTGAAAAGGAAGTTGAAGATGAAGAAATTTTTGATGAAGTTTGTGAAGAACAAGAGGAAGAAGAAGGAAACAATTTTAAAGCAATACCTGAAGAAAGACCAGTTCACTCACCAGATACCGATTTTTCAGATGATTTTGAGGTGATTTTAATTAATTAAATTTTAAACAAATTAAATGTTCTCAGTTGTCCGATGAGGAATCCTTTCAAACTGAGAAAAAAGAATGCTCAATGCCCCATCCTTATCCAGAAACTGTAATCAAAAATTTGGGCCAAAGCCAGGAGGAAATTCGCAATGCACAACCGGCTCCATATATGGTAAAAATAAGATATTTTTAAGTCTTTCAAAAGTTTGAATTAATTAAGATTCCACCTGACGCGATACGAACGCCGATCTCAAACATTTCGCTAAAAATGAAACATCAATCACCGACAAGTCATCGATCGTTATCATTTCAAAACAAATGCTCAAAAGTTATGCGAAATGTTTCAATGACACCGCAAACTATTCCAACATGCTCGGCAACTCTTGATAGAACACCAGATCGAGGAATATATGGATTTGAAGATTCAGAAAATGAGCATCGAGTTAGTTTTCCTTTGTATTTATTCCTAGTTTAAATGTTCAAAATAAGTTTTTAGTTGTTAAAATGCCAAGAAAGACGAGGAAGTGTAGAAAGTCGAGAACCTGTTAGAACAATTCGGTGTGGAGATATGGAAAGATGTGAGCATAGAGAAGATTTGGTGAACAAAGTGAAAGTAAACAAAAGTTAAATTAAAAAAAAATATATATATATTTAAAATAGAAAAAAGAGTGGCTGACGAATTATATGTACCTGACATCGGCTCATTTAATTCTGTATAAAGATCAAAAGAGTGCTGAGGTAAAAATATTACGTCTCTGAATAAAAACAAATTTGAAAACAATTTTAGAAGCACGGAAAACATTATGACGCCCCCATGGGAGTATGGGATTTGCGCGGAGCTAAAATTTCATGGTTTTCAGAAAAAGAATCTAAAAAAAAGAAAAAATATATTTTAGTGAGTATTCGAAAGAAATGACAATTTAAGAAATATATGTTTTTTATTTTTGCAGCTAGAACTATGCAATGAAAAGAAATATTTGCTAAGATCAACGAATGACATTGACGAATGGTATCGAGTATTAGAAGAGGTCGTAGGAAAATTGGTGGGGCTTTTTTTATGTTTTAGAAAAAAAAACAGGAAAAAACTGGAATTTTCGGATTAAAAAGCGATTTATTTTATAGTCGAAGTTAAGATGAAAACAAAAAAAAAGTTTCTTTTTGTTTTGATTTTATTTCGATTCATTCATTTTTCTTGGCAACCCCCTAAATATGTGGCATTCGGCCTATTCAAGAGTGAAACAGATAAATTTGCAAAGATCTGCCAGTGAAGTTGAAAAATTAAAACTAAAAAAAATGAAGATAAATATAAATAATTTTTCTTTCAGCCAGCACCAAGTTCTACAAATCAGTCAGTGATTGATGTTGGAACATCAAGCGTCGTAAGAAATCCGTCGTACTTGGGAAGCACTCGGCCATTGTCGCATGCTCTGATTCCAATGTAAATTTCAGAAAATTTGAACTTTTCTGCAATTGATTTTTTTCAGCCGCAGTATTCGTCAAAGAAATGATCCAATGTCGCAATCAGCAATTGAATGCTCATCAACAAGTGCAGTTGTAGAAGAATCGAGGCCATCGAAAGAAACAATTTTGGAAAAACTGAAGCGATTTTTTCGAACTCGTCCAACTGTTGAAAGTCTTAAAGAGAAAGGAATTTATAAACGTTTGTGTTGAATTTTTTTCTTTCAAAAGATTCAGAATTTTTTTATTCCAGCTGAACCAGTTTTTGGCTCCACCCTTGCTATTATTTGTCAAATTGAAAATTCGCTAGTACCAAAGTTTATTCTTGTCGTAACAGATGTGATCGAGAAAAAAGGATTGGAAACTGATGGAATTTATCGGTTTTTTTTCTCAAACGTTTAAAACCTTAAGATTTTGGACAATTTTCAGAGTGAGTGGCAATTTGTCGGCAGTACAAAAAATAAGATGCCAAGCCGATCAGGATGATTATAAGGCCCTCGTCGCCGAAGAGGATATTCATGTTCTCACGGGAGCGTTAAAATTGTTCTTTAGAGAACTCAGTGAGCCATTATTTCCAACCGCACTACATAAGGAATACACGTCAGCAATGCGTGAGTAAATTGATAAATATTTGAGAATAACTTCTGTTTGCAGAAAATCCAAATTCACCAGTTCGATTTAGAAAGTTTGAAGAGTTGTTAACACGACTGCCAAATGAAAATAGAGAGACATTAAAAGTTTTGTTACGTCATTTGAATAGGTAAAAAAAATTTGAAAAAAAAAGAAACAAATTGTAATAAATTTCAGAGTGGCATCGCACTCATCACAAAATCGAATGCAACAACACAATCTGGCGATTGTCTTCGGTCCGACACTGTTCCACAATGGTGATGGAGCGGGTCTAATTCCGAAGAATAAAAAAGGAGCAAAAAAAGGAAAAGTAAAGGGAAAGGTATGAATGAAAATTGAAATAAAAAATAAAAGTGTTTTGTTTAGGATGAAAGTCAACCTGTTCCAATTCAATCAAATTCACATATGGCATTTAATATGATAATGCAAAGCCAAATTGTGCAATACTTGCTTGAATCAGCAAACAAATTTGAAATTCTCAAAGCGCCTATTAATTTAGGTCGATAATTAAATTGAGTAGCCAAATAATGACCAGACTACTGTATTTGACGGAATAAATTGGTATAAAATTTCAAATTCCGAACAACGCCTCAAAATATTGTTTTCCAGTTTCGTTTTTTTTTGTTTTTCCAATTTTAATCTTAACACGTTTTAATGGGTAGAAAGCGATTATTTGTAAAATTAAGGTTTTTTTTAAACGGACTAGAATGTAAATAGATACGGAAATGATTGAATTGTTAGCTAAAAAATCTGACTAGTCACTGATAATTTGAAATGTAAGGAGTCAGTGTCAGTGTTGAAAATGTCACTTTAAAAAAGCCATCACCATGTTTTTTTCATATTTTTCTTGATAAATAAAATTTTTTGAGCATCGCAATATTTTTAATTAAAAAAAACAGTTTTTCATTCGAAATGACACTGTACGTGAGTTATTGAGATTTGAAATGTTTTGTAAAACAAAAATTTAAGCCTTAAACAAATTTTCAGATGATTGAAAAAAAAATTGTATGGATGCTCAATGAACTCGAAGGGTTTAAAAAACCGAAAATTAAACTCGAACAATATGCAACGTCATCAGAATTAGCAGGTATGGCGGAACTGAATGAAATTAAATGAAGAAATAAACGTTGATTTGTTTAGTTTCAATGATGGAATTAATCGATGATAAAATTGGAATTGATGGAACTTTAATGGCAGATTTAGGATGTGGATGTGGAATGCTAATGACAACAGCAGCAGCTTGTTTCCAACCACTTTCAGTTTTAGGTTATTTGAAATAAGTCAATATTTACACGTCGGCGCAATTGTGCTCTAATGACAAGTCGTTAATTTTTTAGTCAATTTTTTCAAAGTTTAAATTTGAAAGAACAACAAAACAAATAATTAAAGCATATTTGCCATAAAATTTTGTTAGATTTAAAAAAATACTGAAAAATATATAAATTTAGTCGTTTTTATTAATTTTAACAAAAATAATTCCTGTCATCAATTTTTTTTCCATTAGAAATTATAAAATTATTAAAAATTGTAAAGGACAAACTTTTTTACTTGAATTTTAACTTTTCAGGTGTTGACATCGATGAAGACGCATTAGAAATTTGTTCAAAAAACTTGAAAAATGCTAAAATAAATGAAAAGAACGTTTTTTCATTCGGAAATATTAAAGTTTGTAAATGTTTAAGCTTTTTCAGGTGTGACTTGATAAAAGCGGATGTCTTGAATGTTGACAAATTGATTCAGCCAATTTTTGATATTGTTGTTATGAATCCTCCATTTGGTACGAAGAATAATGCAGGTTTTAGTTAGATTTTTTTGCAAAAATTAGCTTATTTATGTTTAGGAATTGATATGAAGTTTGTAAAAGTTGGTCTTTCAATACTGAAAAATGGTGGAAGTGTTTTTTCACTTCACAAATCGTCAACTCGAGATTTTATCATAAAAAGTTCTAAAAAATGGGAAAACGTTGATGTAAAATATAAAAATTTTAAATTCGGAAATGTTTGAATTTCAGGCAAAATGCATTGCAGAAATGAAATGGCAACTTCCAGCAACATATAAATTTCATAAACAAAAAGCAGTTGATATCGATGTAGATCTGATTCGATTTCAAAAGAAATAAAATATTCCGTTGTTTTTATTTTTTGTTTTAATTGATTTTCAGAAGAAAAAAGAAATTCTAAAGCTAAAAGAAAAAAATTCCAATAATTTCCGAGAAGCCCGTTTCCTCAAATCGTAAACGACGAGCGTAAGAAAATTTGCGCATCTACTCGATTTATTTGCTCAAAAATCTTTCGGAGGAATCATGAAGATTCTATGTTGAGCAGAGAAAATTGCAAGAAGTCGCCATTGGCCACCATTCTTATGTATTTGGAAAAAGAAAGAGAAGGAGAAATGGAAATTGTCGATGGACGGTCTCTGGTAGGCTCTTAGACATTCTGAGCTTTTCTTCTTTTCCTTTTCTCTCTCTCTCTCTCTCTCTCTCTCTCTCTCTCTTTTTCTCTTTCTCTCTCACTTTAAACATTGTACACACTGTCATGAGCTCAAGAGTCGCGCGCTGCGTTAAGAAGAAGCTAAAAAAAAAAGAAACAATACATTGCCAGAAATATGGCGAAAATTTTACACAATTTTTTTTGTTTTCTATCATTTTTGTGAAAAACTTGAACATCAAAAATTGAATTTGCTCGGCCTTTTGATAATGGTCGAACAGTTTGATAATGGTCGACATTTGATAATGGTCGACATTTGTCGACATTTTTTTTGCAGGTCAATGTTCGGATGCATCGCTCCACCTCGACAAAATCGAAACCTAATGCGATCGAACTCGCAAGACTCGCGAGATTTTCATGGCGATCCCCGGTTTGATCGACCATCATCGGCGGCGTCGGCAATGATGAGGCAACGACCATCGTCATTGAAAGGAGTCCGAGGTTTGATGACGATAACGAAATTCAAGGATCAAGTTTAGAATTGTAGAACGATCAGCGACACCACCGGTGGCTTCAACAACAGTAAAACAACCAAAAGTAAAACGACTTGATAAATGGATTGGACATTTATTGAATGAAAGTGAGTTTAGATTTCAAAAAATTCTTATTTTAAATAGTTTTAATTTTTAATTTTTAAGTTTATTTAAATTAAATTGTGAAACGTAGTTCACGTAAAATTAAAATTTTGTTATTTATTGTCTCCTTGAGCTTCTTCTATCCGTCAAAGTACACGTCTTCACTTTTCTCTTCCCTGACGACCAGCCAATGTTGATCGCTGTAACAAAGATATCTCCGCAAACAATCTCTTCAATTATCACAATATTTCAACGATGAATGCTCAAAGCCTAACCTCATCACAAATCTCCATCACATTTCATTCAATTACAACACTTTAGAAAAGAGTTTTTCCACAAATTCTACCAAGTTTTTCATTTTTGTGAATTATTTCCCCATTTTTTGATTCTGTTTTTTCCAAATTTTGTTCCAATACCTGTTTATTGTTTCAATGTTTAGTTTTTTTCACAACATCCGGTTTGTTTTAGTTCACATCGGTTTTTTGACGAATGAACACATGTTTCAATATTGTTATCCATTCAATAGTTCAATATGTGTTTTTTTTTGTCCTCTCACCAACACATTTTTTCATTACATTAAAATTATGTTTCTAACAATTTCTTTATTAATGTCTTACATCTGTCGAAAATCAATTCGGCTCATACATTTTATTTTGCACATTTAACAAAAACTATGACGAATTGATTTTTTACCAGAAAAACAAAACGGTTTTTTTTGGTTTTTTTCTGACCTTTTTTAAAAGACGTTTTGTTAGATTTTTTCAATATTTTTCTTTCTGGTTCTTCCAGTTTTCTTCTCTTACAAAACTAGAGAAAAATCATCAATCTCAAATGCCGGGTGGATTGTTCAGTTGGCGTCCGCGTCTTCTTCTCGGTCGAAAAACGCCGGAGGCGGCACAAGCCGTTCAAATAACAATTCCGCCCGAGCCTGAGCCGATAAAGGAGCGAGATGTGTCGCCGCCGAAATCGCAACGAAATGTTCGATTCGACGAGGCGCGTAACAATCAATATTCGTATGGAAATAATAATCAAGTTCAACATCATCCGTCTGAACCATCGCCACCATCAGAACCGTGGATCAATGGATACGGTGGAGAAGCGAGAGTTATTGGAACAATGCAACCGACTGGAAATATGCAAAGTGCGCCCTAATAATTTTTTTTATTCGTCTGAGTTTCTAAATCGGCATTTTTTTCGATATTTCAACATTTAATTTCGAAAATCAGAAAATATGATATTTTTTATTTTGTAGGCGTCAGCAATCGACAATCTCCAGCAAATGGAAATTCAGTAACATTGGAAAAAAGAACAAATGATTGGAGATACGTAGACGATATACGAGTAAATATTGCACCATTAGCAAGCACTGATATCGATGCTGACACCAGGTTTTCATATTCTCTCACTTTCTCTCTCTTTCTCTCTCTCTCTCTCTCTTTCTCTCTCTCTCTCTCTTTCTCTCTCTCTCTATTTATTTTTTCCAAGTATCACTTAAATAATTGGAAAAAATGTTTCAGAATGCCAGTGGAAACACACCATAGTCGTTACGGACCACCAGCATCAAGAGCCACGTCCGTTTTGCAAAGTCTGAGAGAACAGGTGCGATTTATTGAGACGAACCGAAAATATTTGGCAACACGAAACCAAACAATTGTTTCGTTTTGTAAAAATAAAAAAAAAATGAAAAAAAAAATTTAAAGTGTAAAGTGAAGGAAAGAAAAATGAGATTTAAAAAAATAAAAAAATGAAAACAACATGCGGAATAATTGCAGAAAGAAAATCTGGAATACGATGAACGACGTCGACAAGCTTCAACGCTTCCAAATTCACTTTCAAATCGATCTGAAGAAAGAAATATTAATTATGGATCAACTATGCAACGTCAAGAAAGAAATCCCCCAACAAGAACTAATACATATACGTAAATAATTCAAGGATAATAAATATTGGGCAAAAAAGGCAATTTTTTAGATCAGAAGATGTTTATTCAACACGTCATTTGGATGATATGAATGTTGTATTTTTACAAGCAAATGATGAAGTAAAAAGAACAATTCTTCCATCAAAAATTCATTCAATGCATCAAGTAAAAATGGCATTTGTTCGAACATTTCCAAACTTGAATCGAGCATTTGTCGAGCAGCCACATGTCAAAATTTATATTCAAGAACCAACAAAAGGCGCATTATTTTATGAACTTGAAGATCCTGGGTGAGAATTTTTAAGAAAATATTCAGTTATTTGGAAACATTTCAGAGATATCAAAAATAAATCAGTTCTTCGCCTACGCGAAAAGTCGAGATTAATGTCACCAGTTGGATTTCTAGATCAGCCGGATTATCATTCTGAAACGGAGCATGACGACGGCCGACGTTTTGTTTCATTAGCTCGACCGGCGTCAGCAATGGCGGCGCCTCACGTTGATTTTATTCCAAAAACTTATCAAAATGTGCAGAAAATGGCAACGGCACAATATGATCCGTACGTGGATTCGTATAATTCAGACACGAGTAGTCATGATAGCCGAAGTGTGACAAGATCCGGATCAGCAACACCAGTAATCGACAGAGAATCAAGGTGAAATTGATTCAAAAGTTTTGGTTTAATCGTTGAAAATTTAAAGAGTCAGAATGGAAACAATGGAAAGACAACTGGCTGGTCTTTCGACTTTGGTTCATACAGCATTGGTAAGCAAAGGACTTAGCGAAAGTACGCAAAAAGATATGGCAGATCTTCGTAGAGAGGTTGGTTATTTATGAAAACTAATTGGTATTTTTCCTCTTCTTTCAAACCCTTCACCTTTCTCTCACGTTTAGCGTTAAATTTCACCGGAAAGTTCAATTTCAGATTCTTTTAATGCATCCAGATAGTGTTCGGGAATCGTCTGAAGAGCCCACTTCATCCTTACCCGAATCAATATCCTCACACACTGCTCACCAATTATCCGTGTTTCGTAACAAGCTTAGAGAAACTAACAATGATTTGAAACAGTTAAAAAAAGCAGCACAGGTCTGATAATCAATAAAAAAGAAAAAGATTTGGAACAATTTGCATTTTTTGAAAGTTTTAAGGTGAATGCGCAAACAGCAAACACGTTGATCAGAGAAGCTGGCGAAAAAATTGAAAGAATTGTTGATGAAAAAATGAAGAACAATAAAAATGGTCGAAATGTCAGTGCTAATAATCTGAACAGAAAAATTGCGGAAAATGATGAAATCAATGAAGTAACTCGAAATGAGCATTCAAGTCGATTAGCTGAACTCCTTCATGAATTGACGTAATAAATCGGGAAAAATCAAAACAAAAAAAAATGAGAGAAATTCTAGGAATTTTGAGGCAAATGTTGAAAATGTGCGCGGAAGTGTGTTGGCAAATCAAAAAAAATTGAGAATGAGCGAAGTTGAAGATTTAACTGAAAAGCTGACCGATATTGGTCGAATCGCGGCAACTCTTAAGAGTAAGTCTGCTCCAATTCTCTCCACCAAGTGTATGGTTTTTTATTTTCAGCTGAATTTCCACCGATTCAATTATTGATTGAGCAAAGGATCAAGAGAGATATGGAACGTGTCGTTCGAGAAGAAAAATTCATTCGGGATCAAACATCGGCAGTCGACCAGAGTCTGCGACGTTGCAAAGCGCTTGCCAATATAATGGTAACAATGAAAAAGTTGGCAATGGTCCAGGATCCAACAATACAACGACAAAGAAAGGGCGAACATCATAGCGGATCTACTGGTTCGCCACGTCTTCCACCAAAACCATCACAGGCAATATCGATGCCGCCACCGACGCTTCATAATCCAGTGATCGCTCAACCACCTCCACCGCCACCGCCACCTCCACCACCGTCATCCTCATTCGAAGTTGCAGCACCATACACGCCCAACTTTGTTGGTGAATCACCAAAACCTCAAGTTGGATTACTCGACGGTGTCCTCGAAGAAGTTGGACAACCTGGAGTTCCACCAAGACCACCAAGTCGCTTTTCAGTTCAAGATGTGCGTCAGAAATTCCAGAAACCGCCCGAACTTCCCGATCAGTTGAAACATTTAATTGAGGATGTCGCAAGACGAGCATCGCCTGCGCCAGAAAAAGATAATATTCGGTATCCTTCATAATTCTTTCCCACAGTGCTTTTCATCAATATAGATCCAGGCATTTTTTTGCGAGTTTATGGGGGGAAAATTTTTTTTTCTTAAAATTTGTAAATGCCAATCGATTCAGAATACTAAAAAACAAACCCCCGAAACAAATGTTTAATTAATTTGGTATAGAATGGCCCCCGAACGACCAAAAAAAGGAAAAAAATGATCTTTTCAAAAGTACAATTCCACCAAAATTTTTCGTTTTTTTTCGCGATTTTCATTTTCTTTCAAATTTTTGCAATTAATTTTTGTTTTATTTAATATTTAAACTTATTTTCAGCTTAAATATTTAATTTTTCATTTTTAATTATGTTTTGAAACCCTTTAAGAAATGTTATCACGATCCGGTTATGTCCGTAAGAAATCCTGTCTTGACGTAGCAAGCTTGAAGCAAGGCTTCTTGGATACATGGAATGACGTTAAAATTGTTCAGTTGAAGACGCTGACTGATCGATTAAATGTCTATCCGATTCCTTAAAATGATTTCAAAACATAGTTAATTGATTATTTATCAATTTTAGCAAAATTTTCAGATGTTTTTTCTTTTTCTTTTTTACCGAAGTTGATTTTTTTTTGTTTTACGTTCTTTAAACTAAAATCTGAATTGAAAAATTAAATATTTAAGCTGAAAATAAGTTTAAATATTAAATAAAACAAAAATTTGAAAGAAAATGAAAATCGCGAAAATAACGAAAATTTTTGGTGGATCTGTGTATACTTTTGAAAAGACCATTTTTTCGCTTTTTGGTCGTTCGGGGGCCATTCTACACCAAATTTATTGAAAATTTGTTTTGCAAGGTTTGTTTTTTGGTATTCTGAATCGATTGGCATTTACAGATTTAAAAAAAATTTCCTCATGAACTCGCAAAAAAATGCCTGGATCTATATTTATGAAAAGCAGTGTATTAGAGAACAAAATGTTTAGACAAGAACTCGAAGAGCGACAAGAAAGATTGGCTGAAAAGCAACGACAACTTCGAAGTCAATTTCAGCAACTTCAACAACTAACTCCTCAACCTTAGGGTTATTTATTTTTTGGAAAATTGTTATCAATCTACACCAACAAAATCTGTTATTTGCTCAATGCTTCTGTAGTTTAAATTATTATTTAAAAAGTTTAATGAATTGTTTTTATTTTGTAAAAAAAAAATAACAATTTTTTAGGAAAAAAACCACAAAAGCCAGAAAAAACACGTCAAAAGAGAAAAAAAAATAAATAGAAATTGTATCTAACAGCTACGAATCTAAAACTGACCCTAAAAAATTTAGAAACAAAACAAATGATTTGATGAAAATTAAAAAACCATGAAAAGCGAACAACTAAAAAGTCTGTGGTTTGCCTGTTGCAATTATTTCGTCAAGATCTTTGAGCTCTCGTTCGAACTTATCGAGCTCTTTTTGCAGTTGTCGTTTTTTCAGCACACTATAATAGTTGACACCTAAAATAATTAATCAAAGAGGTTTTACTTCGGTAAATTATTTATTATTTATTACTTTTTTAAATTAAAAAACAGAATAGAAAAATTATAAAAATCTAATTGAGTTTTTATATCAAAATAAATAAATTAGAAACAAATTCTTTTAAAAGACTTTAAGTGTACTAAAATTTAGTTAAAGAAAACCCTTTGATGAAAACAGGTTTCATTTTTGGCCTAAAAATTAGAAAATTACTTACCATTAAACGAAAAATAAATTTTGAACAGTTCAAACCCGGCTCCAGCAGTTGAACCAATTAAAAATAAACCTTCCCATTTAGAAGATAATTCAATAAGAAGTTGTGAAAATGGTCGACTCATCTGAAAATTAAAAAAAAACTACTTTAAAATTGAAAAAATCAATACTTTCTGAATGCAAATCCTGCTTTGTCGGCTTCAATCAACTCTCGTTCTAACAACTCTCGTTCTTCTTGTCTGATTGGTCTTACAAACCTGAAAATGATTATTAAAGCAAGTATTTGGAAACCTAAAAAACGTTACTTGTAATAAATACCAGCGTTAACAATGCAATAAGATGTACTGAACACGATAAAACCTAGAATTGATCGAACGATGGCTGAAAAATTGGGTTTGGAAAAACAACAACAAACTAAATTAATTACTTTTGTGAGCAATATCAAGCCGATGATTTGTGAATATTCTTCTGTAAAGCGGTCTTCTATCTTCACGTTTTCTAGCCACGTTTTGAACAGGCGTCCAAAACATTAACTGCAAAATTAATAATCATTAGATCACAGCTTCTTTTGAAAGAGAAACAAATTTTAATATAATTTAATATAATTATTTTAAGTTTAAAAATAAGTAAAAAAAAAATTTCAATAAAAAAAATTCTCCGAGTGGACTACACGAATGAGCAACACAGTTGAACAATTGATACCGTAATCACTCAAATCTCGCAGAGAACTTTTTTAAATTGAAATGAAATTATTTGAATACTTTTCAGTACGGTTTGACTTTTCCAACAAAGTTTTTTTATTGTACGTAACTGAAAATTTAAAAAAAAATTAAAATAACAGGTTAAAATGGCAGAGAAGTTTGAAGATGTTTTTACACCAATAGATGAATTACGAAAAACGGAACCTGACTATGGAATTCAATTTGTTTCAAAAATTGAATTTGAAGAAGAAAAACAAACAGATATGGCTGTATTTTTTAGCGTTAGTAACATTAGGTAAACATTCAAAATGTTAAAACGGCTTATTTTGTTTCAGAAAACGCCTTTATCGATTTTAGAAGAAGGATCAAAGGGCTATTATCAACAAACTGTCAAATGGCAGTCTAGAGAGATTCCAACTCATAATAATGTAAGCCATATTTTTTCGAAAAATACTTTCAACTCACAGGGTGTTGAATTTGAAATGAAATGTTTTCTGGCTGGTATCACAGCCACCAGCAGATCAGCGAATAAAAAACAAGCTAAACATAAAGCTGCTCTCGATTATTTGCACAAAGTTGTTGAAAAGGGAATACATAAAGAATTTCACATTCCAGGAGAATCAAAAGAAGAAGCTCATAATGCGATGTATTTAAATTTCTTCGCCTCATAATTCTCAGAAATTTTGATTTTTAAGTGATGCTCTCACGGAAAAAGTTGAAGAATTTAAAAAAGCAACTGGGGGACTCATCGAATTTCCCATTAAACCAAATGATGAGGAAAATATTTACGACGGTATTCCAGGAGACGCAACAGAAAATTGGGTTGGAAAACTGCAAGAAATGTGATTAATATTCAATTCAAAAAATTTTTATAAAACGATCCTCATTCAGCCTTCAAAAAAATAAAATGAGTGCTCCAGTTTATACATACGATGAAGAGTCTACAGCGAATCAGAAAAAATTCATTGTGACTTGCACTGTATTAGAAAAAAATTTCTAAAAATTAAAAACAATATTTTTTTAGGTTTCAAGACAAGTTACTAAGGGACGTTTCTCAACAAAAAAAATTGCAAAAACAATTGCTGCATATTACATGTGTATTGCTTTAGAAAAAGGAATCGATCAAATGGAAAATGATCTTTTAGTTGGTAAGATTTTAATATAAATTTTAAGACATATAAAATTTAAGACACTGAATTTGATGAACATGATGAAATCGATCAATTATGTAGAATTGAAGAAGAATTAATAAAAGCTCAAGATGGAGAGTTGGCGTTAAAGGAGTTATTGTCTGATACAAAGCGTTTTACTGCATTTGAAATGAATTACAAGCTTTCTTCTATAAATACTTTAGGTTGGTTAGTTTATCTCTTCTATCTTTTAATATAATTGATTCAGGTCACAGGCAAATTTTTCTTGAAGTCAGTATTACCTTTGTTCCCCCTCCTGAGGTCGACGATTTAGAAGTTGGGGTAAGCAACAAAATTTTACTTCTATAAAAATGAATGTTTTCTAGGCTGAGCATACCCAAACTGAAGAAATCGCTAAAGCTATAGCTGTGAAAGAAAAAGAGCGAAAAAAAACGAATGATACAGGACCTTTCTTGTTTTGTGGCACCGGACCTACAGAACACCATGCTAAACAAAATGCCTGTCAAAGTGCATTGATTCATTTCAACACTTACCCGCCTTAATATTCTTTAGAAAAGCTGGTTTAATATTTTAATAAAGAACATATTCTTTTTGATAATTAATTTAAATTTTGTAAATACAATTGCAATCAATAATAAATGAATGTCCTGTAGTGTTTCTTTTATAATTAATTTTTTCACGGGTTAAATTACCCAGTATATACTTTGTAATTTGTTTTTCAAATTTAATTTTTTCGCGGAAAACTCGAAATACATTTAAAAAAAATTAATAATTAAAAAAATCTTATATATTGTTCGCGTTAAATGAATTCGAAAAAACTAGCTTTGAATCGAAAATTTCTTTTCACTTTTCTGATCGTTCTTTGCACACAAGTCGTGGCCTATTAATGTGCCGCCTCTGTGGGCCGGCCACGTTGTAGAATCAAGGAGGGAGGGGGCGCGTTTGTTCTATCGTCATTTCGATGTTTATCAAACATTCGACTTGCTTTTTTTTGAATAATTACCAATTTTCTTTTGTAGTTGGGGAAGGGGGGGGGGGGGGTTTATTTAGTTTTAATAATAATTCTATTTAAATTTGAATTTAATTTTTTTTTACTTTTTTTAATAATTTGTCAACATCTTTTTGTTAAGGAAATCATTTCTGTTGGCAGGTCTTATTTTAAATGAAAAAAAAATAGATTGAGAAACGTGATGAAAAAATAATTTGATAAGATAGCAGCCGAGAGATATCAAACTTTTTTGATGGTTTAGATTGATTCAAACGTGGTTGGTTTTCAAAATTTTCCTTTTCCTTCTTATCTTCGCTCAAAAAGCAAAGATTGCTTATTGTTTTCAAATAATTCGCTTTAAAAGTTCTAAACTTAAAAAAAACAGTTTTATTAAAGCTTTTTTAGCTTGTGTTAAGTAAAAAATTTTATAGCAGTTTCGCAGATAGTTTTACTCTTGTCAATATTTATAATTTTAAGAAGCATATTGGGCAAATAGAAGTAAATCTTCAAAATAGTCACTACTCTTCTAAATTGTTTCGCTCTTGTCCTCTTTTTCTCTCACCTTCCCCTCGATCGTTGAGGACGTTTCCCATAATATTTCTAGGCCACAGAAAGAGCGTGAGACAGAGAAATGCTGCAGTGTGCGCCGCCCGTCTTCGCTTTTAAATAGAGAATGTGATAGATAGAAAGTGGTCTGCAACTTTTTGTTCATAATTTTTTCAGAAAAAAGTGCAATTGCTCACAGATTTTCCTCATTTAAAAAACTAATAAGAATTATTTGAATTTAATTACGTGAAAGTAAAATCCACGAGTATCTTTTGCTTATATACTTTTTTGTTAAAAAAAAGTTATTCCTTAAAAAAACTTTCTCCTGTTCTCAAAGAGAATCAAGTATTAAATAAAATAAATTTTAGTTTTTCAGGGTTCATTCAACTTCCAATTGACTTTCAAAATCATGTCTCTTTCTGCCAACATATTCCGCCGCCTTGTATCAAAGGTAAAATTTGTAGATAATTATAACAAAGTTCGACTTGAACATTTTACGTTCTTTTGAGCTTTTAAAAAGCAAAAAAAGAAATGCTTGCAGAAACAGTTGTTATTTTATTGATGTAATGATAGTGACGCTTGATATGCCCACGGGTTAATAATAAAAAATCCATGTTGTTTAGAAAACATTAACTGTCAGATAAAAATCTAAGAAGCTGAAAAAAAATTCGGAAGTTTCTCTAATTAAACGGAATAGTAGGAAAACTCCGAGATATTGAAAAAATGTGTCTTTGTGTGTTCTTTGCTCCTTTTTTCTAATATCATTTTGACACTTTTTCCGATAAAACTTATAAAAAATTAAACTGTTCTGAAAAATTGATAAAGAAACAAAGAACGTTCAATTTTATTCGAAGTTTTTTTTTGCAGGGAGTCGTCCCAGCTTGTCAATCTGCTCCCCTCTCCACATCTGTGGATGGATCAACAAATTTGAAAGAAGTTCTTTCGAAAAAAATTCCAGCACATAATGCAAAGGTTGCATTCTTTCCAACGTAGTATTGTTAAAACAATATGAATTATTCTAGGTCAAGGAGTTCCGCTCTCAACACGCTAACACCGTGGTCCAAAATGTTACAATTGATATGATCTACGGAGGAATGCGTTCTATGAAAGGAATGGTGACCGAGACATCTGTTCTTGACCCAGAAGAGGGTATTAGATTCCGTGGTTACTCAATTCCTGAATGCCAGAAGTTATTACCGAAAGCCAAAGGAGGCGAAGAACCAATTCCGGAAGCTATTTGGTGGTTGTTGTGTACTGGAGACATCCCAAACGAAAATCAAACCAACGCGATTACCAAAGAATGGAACTCTCGCGCCGATCTCCCAGCTCATGTTGTTCGCATGTTGGATAACTTTCCAGATAATTTGCATCCAATGGCTCAATTTGTAGCTGCCATTGCTGCATTGAACAACGAAAGCAAATTTGCTGCCGCTTATGCTAGAGGTGTACCAAAAGCTTCATACTGGGAGTATGCTTATGAAGTAAGAATAAGACGCTGTTAAATGAATGTTCAAAAAATTTTTAGGATTCAACTGATCTTTTGGCTAAACTTCCAACACTTGCTGCCATGATCTATCGTAACTTGTACCGTGATGGTTCAAGTGTTGGAGTAATTGATCCAAAGAAAGATTGGTCATCCAACTTCTGTTCAATGCTTGGATATGATGATCCGTTGTTCGCTGAATTGATGAGATTGTATCTTGTTATTCATTCCGACCATGAAGGAGGAAATGTATCAGCTCATACTTCCCATTTGGTTGGATCTGCTCTTTCTGATCCATATCTCTCGTTCTCAGCTGCTATGGCTGGTTTGGCGGGACCACTCCACGGATTGGCCAATCAAGAAGTATTAGTTTTCCTAAACAAAATTGTTGGAGAAATTGGATTCAACTACACCGAAGAGCAATTGAGAGAATGGGTGTGGAATCATTTGAAGAGTGGACAAGTAGTTCCAGGTTATGGGCACGCCGTCCTTAGAAAAACTGATCCAAGATACGAATGTCAGCGTGAATTTGCCTTGAAGCATTTGCCAAAGGATGATTTGTTCAAACTCGTGTCGACACTTTATAAAGTTACTCCAAATGTTTTGCTTGAGCAAGGAAAAGTGAGCAAAAAAATTTAAAATTTATGTTTAAAAAAACATTCCAGGCCAAAAATCCATGGCCAAATGTGGATGCTCACTCTGGAGTTCTTCTCCAATACTTCGGAATGACCGAAATGTCTTTCTACACTGTTTTGTTCGGAGTTTCCCGTGCTCTCGGATGCTTGTCGCAACTAATTTGGTCTCGCGGAATGGGACTTCCGTTGGAGCGCCCCAAATCACACTCAACTGAAGGCCTCATCAAGTTGGCTGCCGCCGCCAAAAAATAAATCAGACCTATTTCAATTTTTTTTTTCTTAATGAATTAAATATGGTGGCCTAAATTTAAAAAAATCTCATTTTATAGTCTACTGGATTTAATAATTGGCGAATAGTTATTATTCTTCTTCAAATCCCTTTGAATGATTTTTTGTTTTAGGATTTTAAATAGAATATCAAGTAAATTTTAGTTTTGAAACATTATTTGTTCAGTCTCTAATATTCTACATGCCTTGAATTGATTCGCCCGTCATTCTATCCAATTCTCTTAAATACTCATACATTTTTTCTGACCTTCTCAATTATACAAGAAATTTGTGCTAAATAGTCTTTGTAGAAGAATTGAAGACGTTTCGATCACTTAGAATTGTTTTTTGGGATTGTTTTCTTTAAATAAAAATAGAAAAATGAAAAAATCTTTGTCTAGATAAAAGCCCAGGCGCATTTCGCCAAAATTTTCTACAGTCTTGTGCAGATTATTAATTTTTTATGAGTAAATCGCTGGTTCGTTTGTTTTTAAAAACAAAAAAATTTTTTTAAATTATATATTTAAACAATCGTGACCATTAAGATTTTTAAAAATTGAGATTCGGTGAATTATTTTTTCATAATCATTTTTCATAATTATTTTTATTCTTTTTTTAATCGAAACGTTTAAAAAAAATTCATTAACAAAAATGGGATGTTGCGGTTCAAAACATGAAGCGAAAAATGTCCTAAAACTTGTTAATTCCTGAATTCTAAATTGAAACACTTTTTAAGGCTGATGAAATTAATTCAAAACAACGTCAAAGAATTATTTATCAGCACACAGCACCACCACAAATTCGGAATTTGCCGCAGGGAGAAATGATAAAAACGGTAATTTTTGAGAAATATTGGTGCAGAGTTTTATTGCTAAAAAGAGTTCTAAAAGAGTTGTTTAAAAATAGAGCGAGCTTAAAAGTTTTAGAGAACTTCATCAGAAGAACCAAAGAATATTCAACAGAATATTCAACAACAACAACAACAACGACAGCTGCAGCAGCAGCAACAGCAACAACAGCATCAACAGCATCCTCAAATAGTTCAGAATAATCCACCGATTCAAATGGCACCTCAAGTTCAATATATACACCAACAGCAGCATCCAGTTCTGGTTCAATCAACACCAGCTATAATTGCAGCTCCTCCAATTATAATGGATCCATTACCATATTATGTCGGATATGGTTATGATCCATTTTTTTATGGCTATGATTGTGGATTTGGGTACGACTATTATGATTGTTACTGGTAATTTCAATAATACAAAAATAATTTTAAAGTAAATAATAACTTAAATCCTCTACGTCTCTGTGTGTTAAATTTTATTGATATTTTGTTAATAAAGTAAGAACGAGTAACCGAATTGACAAGAAAATATGTAGAATCTTTCATTTACCTGAAGAAAAATGTTGAGCAGCTGTCATTTTACTGCTTCATTTTCGATTTCTAATATCTCCTCCATTCGTATTTTATTTCGTCAGGTTAAATATATTGGATGGATATCAATAGTGGTGTATCAATAAATGACCATTGATTGGTCAACTTGATTTTTATTTATATTTTGTTAATTCTCTCTCCTTGTTTTTATTATTTTTTATTTTATTAGTATCAGAACTTTCCGACGAAGTTTTTAAACTTTATTTGTTTGAGTTAAAATTAATACCGAGAAAGAATACGCACGTTGAGGTCTACCAGTGTGCGCATTTTTTTTCATTGAAAATAACGAAAAAAAAGGATTAAATCAACTTTAAATGATTTTCACTCTCAAAACTTGTTTTGAAAATTTATCAATAGAGCGTACAAGGTGGTGAAGTGAAAACCATCAATTTAGAATTCAAAAAAAGTATTGAAAATCGCGGAAAAATTGATGAAAAAAATGAAACTTGATCCGATTGTTTTTTCACATTTTTTTTCTAGAAAAGTCATAGGTTCGTCTTTAATTTCAAATATTTGTTCATTTTCGTTTTTCCTGCCATATGACGTTGGTTTTTTGCACTCAACGTTTCAAAAATTCTCAACTCTTCCTCTCACTTTCTCTCAATTTTTTAAGGTTATCACTCATCGTTTTATTTTTGTTTTTTTCATTAGGAGAAGTTGATTCTCATCTCAGGTTGATTTTTGTTGTTGTTGTTGAGAAAACAAGGAGAGGAGAGAAGGAAGAAACAAAAAATTGAAGAAAAAATGATGCTTAACCCAAACGACGCTGACGACTCGGATAGTTCGAGTGACTCTTTGCCATCAGTTGGCGCGTCGAGACCGAGACGATCTGCAACTGTTTCACCAAGCACAAGAAATTCGTTTCATAATGTTCGGTAAAAAAAAATAGCAAACATTTTTCTTTTTCCCACGCAAACTTGTGTTTTTTTTTGTTTTGAAATTTCAGCCGTCGAAGTGATGCGAATCTGAATTTTGCGACCGAGAGAGAACGTCAACGTGTGAGACGTCGAAGTATGGTGAGAATTGTTGAAAAATTAAAAAAAAAACGAAATAAAAGTTTTTTTTGTTCAGGTAAGAGCCAGTCGAGAAAAAAGTGAATCAAGGAAAATGTCGCAACAAAATTTGAGAAAAACAAACAGCGAACCAAACGTTGATATGCCATCTGTAAGTGAAACACAACCATTTTAAAATATTTTGAATTGATTAGACGCATTTGCGCTCTATTGAAAAACGTCAAAAACATTTGAACGGAAGAAATGAAAACGTTTTTTTCAAGCTTATTTAAAAAAATGAAGTGTGATTTTCAGATTGATGTTGAAGCTCTTCAAAAATTACTTTTATCTCTCCCGAAATTCGCCAAAATTTCTAAATCTCGTCAAAGAATGGTTGGTTGAAGACTTATTGAATTCAGAGAAATCTAAAAACATTCAGGCTGACGAAGATTCGGATTCTGGCGGTGAAATGACAACAGAGATTGAAGAGCTAAAAGACGCGGCAAAAAGTATTCAATCGCTTCAAAGAGTTCTTGCCTATCCATCACAACATTCTTCGGATCGAGGAGTTTTTTCCGATATCGACGACACATCATTGGCCACCGATACAACCGATGGTCGACAATCGGGAATTTCAACCAGACTTGGACATCCAAGAGGTGTAATGCAATTCATTCCATCAATTAGGTGAAAGGAAAAAATGGATTAAAATGAAAAAAAATTGTTTTTCCTTCAGAAATGACCAATTTGTTCCAACTGCCGAACTTCGTCGTTCTTCCAGTTCTAGAAAATCGTCAGTGCCAGCAAACTTTATGACAAATTGTCGAGATATTGAACTATCCAGTAATCTTCCAATCGAATCAGTTCCAGTGCCAAATGTTCGAGCAAGGTATTTTAGAAAGAACATTGATTCATGTGGGCCTGAACCACGAATAATTTTAATTATATAAAAAAAGAATTAGGCTAATTTGCTTAAAAGAAAACAAAAAAAGAAATTTTAAATCTGAAAAAAATTGATTTTCTGTTTACAGAAGACGTGGAATTGTAGATGAAATGTTTACATCAACATCGTCTCTTCTTGTTGATCGTCCATCTGAAACATTGGCTGGTGTCAATCGGTTTTCAAAATTGTTGAATAGTTTTCGAAGTAGGCCAACATCTCCAGAACAGCATCCAACAATATCATGGTGAAGCTTTAAAATTTGAAAAAACTGATAAAAAACAAGTTTAGGAGTCCCTATGTTTACTCGGGTAATGTTGAGAGTCTTGAATCGTGTGGAATGGAAGATTCACTTCATGAAGCTGACATTTTATTGTGGAAAAAAAGAAGTCGAGCAAGTTTACGTCGACATTTCAGTGTTCGGCAATTAGCTGCACGCGAACTTTTGGACACTGAAAAATCGTTTGTTCGAGGCTTGGAATTTTTGGTGACGGTAATTTGTTACGAATTTCAATTTTGCGATTTTTGCCAATTTTAGTCAATTCTAAAAGAAGAAACCATTTAGAAATATATGCGACCATTACGACAACCATTAGAGTGTACACTGATTGAAGCGTCACTAGTTGATAAGATTTTTTATCGAATTCCTGAAATTCTGGCTCATCATCAAGTTTTGTTAGCAGCTTTAAGTCAAAGATTAGAGCATTGGCATAAAGATACAATGATTGGAGATGTTCTGTTGGCCCATGTAAACTGAAATTCATTAGCTTTGCTTAAAAAATGAATTTTTTATTTGCAGTTCTCGAAACAATCAATGATTGAAACTTTTATTGCGTTTGTTGACAATTTCAAGTTTGCAAAATCGGCAATTGCTCAAGCTCGACAAAAACACGCGTTTGAAAAATATTATAATGTAAAGCTTTTTACAAAATTTACAAAAAACACATTTAAAAAAAATGTTTAGCTTGATTTTTCACAAAAATGAACAATCACTTCTCAAGTTATTCCTTAAAAATGTTTTCAGCGTTGCTGTCGTGATCATGAAAACAAGCTAGATTTGGATTCTCTTCTTATTTCACCTATTCAGCGAGTACCTCGGTAACAAAATGAATTGAAAAACTGATTTCAAAAAATCTATAATTTCTATGTTGTAGCTACGAATTGATTGTTAAACAGATTCTGAAACACACGCCAGTTGAACATGAAGATGGGGAACGATTGTTACGGGCTCAACGGCATATTCATTGTCTAGCAGTGGCGATAAATCAACACAAAGAAGGAAATGAGCAAATGGAGCAACGGTTGAGAGAGATTGAAGCAATTGTAGATGGATTAGATGATGTAATTTTTTTTTCAAAATAAAAATTGTTTCGTTTTTCTTCAGCTTGTATCGGCCAATCGAACACTTCTTAGACATGATATTGTAAATTTGAAAAGTAGCACTGAAAAGGAAAGATGCCTTTTTATGCTCTCTGATTTGTTATTGTTGACAAGCGTCCGAAAAAAGCACAAATATTCAACCTCGAAATTGACGTTAGTTGTTAGATAAAAATTAGTTTTTAAAAAAGAGAAACGTAAAATCAAAAGCAAACCGTGACGTATGTTGTCTGAATTGTTTCCTCTCGCACTCTATTTTTGAAAATAGCAAAATTTAAAAAAAATTTCGAATTTTACAGATCTCAATCAATGGATTTTCTTGAGAATAATCGGTTTAAATTACTTTTCAAAATCGCTTTGGAAGATGTAAACATATCAAAAGGTTTTTTTTTAGAAAAAAATTGAACTAAAAACTGTTGAAAGTATCGAAACCTGTGTCGAAAAATAACTTTTTTTTCAAAATTTTAAAAATTTGACAGTAAATGTGCATCGTTTGCAAAAAGACACCGCCTATTACTGATCTGATCAGAGAGAGAGAGAGTAAGAGAGAAAGAAGGAAAGAAAGAAAAGAGATTTAGAAAGAAAAAATGGTTAGTGAAAAGTCTCAAATAATGTATTTTCTAGACACTCTTTCACAATTGGAAGATGTTGAAAGAAAGCTGGAAGCTTCTAGAGAAGATGATCGAGTTTTGAAAAAAATGTCGCAACTTTGTTCATTATTAAAATATGATAAAAAGGTAAGAAAAAATGAAAGTTACAAATTAGAAAAAGAGCAAAATTCTGATGGGTCTTGACCAGATACAGTAATGTTATGATAAGCACCACAACAATTGACAGCTCCAATATTAGCATTGGAAAATGGTAAACCCGTTGTAAAATATTGAACGTAACACGGTGGAGCCATATCAGAATCGGATAATTTGATAAGTGAGGCAATTGTCGCCATTAATCCACCAATAATACCAAAAACTGAAAATAAAATTAAGTAAATTTAAGAATTAGAAAACGGGGCAGGCAGTTTCTAAAAAGTGTTTTGAGTTTTTTTTTCAAAGTAACCCGTTGTTTAATTTTTGAGTAATCGATTTTCTTACTTAGAACACAAATATTGAGAGCAAGAATCCATTTAGGAGTGAACTTGATTATTCTTAAAAATTAATTTAATTAAATTTTTTAAAAATTATTTTTTCACTCAGAAATCGACGCTCGTTCATCGTCAGATGTTTGTGACGCGTTAGTTTTCCGTTTCTCCTCTTGCGTTCGCATTGATAAATAAAAAATAGGCGGTAGAATAAGAGTCATCATTGACATTGTTGAGGCGCCAATCTGAAAACGGGTTTAAACTCAACATTTTCGAAAAATCGTAAAATCTTTGCGAAGAAAAAAAAGCGAATCCCAACCAAATCCAGTAGCGGTCCAAAGTGCGGAAGAGAAATTGCAATAAAAATGACGAACCAGAATAAAATAGATCGAGCCAGAAAGCGTTTGAAACCAAATGCTGAAACTTGGTCTTGTTTTTCTGAGTTTTATTTTGTTTCTCTACTAAATTACAGTGAGGAATATGAAATAGTTGCTCAATTTGTTGAATTGGTGGAGATAGAACAATGACAATTGTAGTAATGACGTGGATTGCAATCATTAAATTAACCTTAAGTTTCTTGTTGAGAAAGACAGTTATTTAGAATATATTAAGATCAAACGGGTCCCAGATTTGTTCGGAAGGGTGGAAGGGAGAGAAATGCGGTGGGAATAAGTGGGCGGGATAGAAGCTTGTTTTCTGTAAGAAATTATGAAAAGAGAAAAAAACATTTTTTTTTGTAAGTCGCGCACAGTTTATTTTTCTGTGAGAAAAATTATTTGCAAAAAAACGTAGAGACGTAGAAAAACAAAGTCTGAACGATCTCTTTCCTTTCCAAATTTGAAAACAAAGACGAAGAAGAAGAATTAAGGAAATTACTGTTTGTTGAATCCACATAATTTGAAGTGAAGGAATTATGGCCTCTCCAACTGAGCTTCCGTAAACAAAATAACCACCGACTGATATTGAAAGATAATAAATTGTAACCACTGAAAATAAATCAAACGATTTTCAAAAAAAGGTTGATGAAAAGTTTTACGTGAAATTGAAAGGATAATTGAATGAACGAAATGAGCTGGCTTTTTCATATCATGTTGAATTGTTGGCAAGGTTGCGTGGCCACCATAAGCAAAAACGAATGTTCCAAAAGCCATACAAGCTTTGAACAATGTTGGCTCATCGTGTGTAGCATTTCGAGCACATACATTTCCATCGTGACTCATGCCAACAATAACCAGAATAATCGCCGCCGTACTTGAGCCGGCTGAAAAAATGGCGATTTGCCAAAAATGCATTGGGCTTTTTAGCATTGTTGCTGGCCACACGAAAAGACCAATGATCACAATAAGATAGCACTGATTAACATCAATTGAGAAGAAGAAATGGAGAATGATTGACAAATTTTTGGCGGCGAGCAGAACGAGAACTGTAGCAAAACCGATTTGAGTTAAACAAAGCATTATTCCAATAAAAGTTCTTTAAAAAAATTCATTCTGGCGTTTTCTTAATTTGTAAAAATTAAACAAAGAAAAAAACCTTGATTTTGGTCCAATTGTTCGAAACGCCATTTCCCCATATGGTTTCCGACAACTGAAAAAACGGTTTAGTTAAGAAGTTGATTTATATGTCCCGTTTAAAAAAATGTTTGAGATAAACGTTAAAATTTCGAGCTTCTTTGAATGCTTAATGAAAAAAATGCTTTTCCTCTAGAAAACTCACTGATCTCGATAATCGGACCATCGATTTTGCATTATTTTCCAAGTCCACGATAGTTCAAGCGCTGTGTAAAATGAAAAAAGAGCGCAAAAAAGCAATAAAATAATTCCGGTGACCAAACCTAAATAAAATCAAGCTTCAAACATTTTGTTTAATAAACGCACCCATGGATGCCAAAGCATTTGGTAACGCAATCATTCCTCCTCCTGCAGTTTCTCCAATTATGAAAATTGATCCCATTAACCATCCGATTCCTTTTTCATTTATGTGCGATGTTGGTCCATCTTTTTCATCGCTCATCCAAATTTTTGAGAGACCCATTTTTCTCAGTTTTTTTCAAAAACCAGTGCTTTTTTGTCTGCCAATAAGTTACCGATTGTTGGGCACAAAATTCAGATATAAAAAAAATTTTAAAAGCCGCTCGTTTTAAAAAAAGGTGGAAAGGGAACACAGAAAAATCAATTATGCTTTTTTTATCGAGACTAGTTTTTAATTTTTTTTTTCTCATGTCAAAAAAAATTCATTTTGTATTCGAAACAAAAGAAGAATTTTTGAGTGAGAGTGAGAGGGAGAAAGAGAGATAGAGAGAGAGAAAAAGATTATCATAAATTTAAAAATAAAAAAAAAGGTTAATCATTGCGGAACTAAAATGTTTATCTGTGGTATGAAGCCGTCGTAAAGTAGACACTATGAAAAGTTAAAATGTGAAATAAAAATGAAAAATGTCATCGAGAAGTATTACAAAGTTATAAAAAATTGGTCAAATGATTAAAAAAAAAGTTTGTAATCAAACCGGTTTTGGTTTAGTGCAGAAAAAATTTTTTTTTTTTAATTCTGAAACAAACAAATTGTTTCAGTTCCTCTCGGATATGCTTGACACGATGGAGACTGAAAATTCGATGAGAATTCGAGAGTTTACGGAAAAAATGAGCACAGATCCGGATTTGAGTACAGTTCATCTTGACGTTATAACAATGAATGGATCAGAAGCCGTTGTTCTTGAATTTCCAAATGCTGAAAAACGAAGTGTCTGGGAGGCAACGTTGAAAGATGCTAAAGCTTCATTATGTTTGTTTTTTCCATTGAGACAGAGATAAATTAAAACGGTTTGTGAATTTCAGTAAAACATCAGATCACCCCACCAATTTGCCAATTAAAACATATTGTGGCTCACCAAACACGTCCAGGGCTTCAGGTTGAAAATTAAAATAAAATTTTTTTTTAGTTCTTTTAAAATTTTAAAAATGGGCGTGTCATGCGCGGCATTCTTTACACAGATTGCCTAGTTTATTTCATTTTTCAAATTTTTTTAAATTTATTTTTTATGATACCAGAATTCTTTTTACAGCTGTGTGCTGCGACTGTTGTTCCCGGAAAACGAAGCGACAGTCAACCATTCGTTTGGGTGTGTGCCAGTGATAAATTTAGTGGACAAGTCGCAGTGATGTCATTAGAATCGGGTGAAGCATCAATTGAAAGTTGTTCGGGGATTGGAAATGCGGCGGTCACAGCGATGTGCACAGTTCCGGCACCCACGAAACGAAAACATCGCAAAACAAAATCGCAAGATATTAGCACTCAACAACAACAACAACAACAACATCAACAACAACAACAACAGCAACAACAGCAACAACAGCAACAACAACAGCAACAACAACAGCAGCATCAGCAACAAAGCAAAGGATCCATGATCAGTTTAGACAGTAGCGGATCGGATTCGTATTCGTCATCTGATGAAGCAACATCATCATCGTCAGCCGGTCAAGTCACAGTTTGGATTGGAAATGATGATGGAGAGTAAGCACCATCAAAAGTTTTCCTAAATTTTTCTCAACTTTTCAGAGTTTTCGTAGTGAATTCAACTGAACGAGTAAGATCTCGAGCTCGTGAACGTTTAGCAAGACTGAGAAACAGCATCACGTCAATATGTTCAGCAAATGGTTATGTGCTTGTCGCCACATCATATTCAGGACAAGTTCAATTATTGATTTTTAAACCATCAGCTGATGGCACATGGGATTTGGAAAATCCAATTAATATTGCACACAAATGCACATCACCAATAATGTCTATGATTCAAGTTGGAAAACGAGTGATTGTTGCAAGCGGAAATGAGCTGCACGCGTTGAATTTAGATTTGAGCGGTTGGCAAGTGTTCGCTCAAGTTCTTCCATTAGCTGATTCAATAATGACGATGACAATTTCGGGTTCGCATCTATTTTTATGTGGAAAGAAATCAACATTTATTTATGTTGTCAATGTTTTTGATTTAAAAGTTGTTAATCATTTTAACATTGCACCATTTGTCCGCTCGCAACTTGCTGGCCGAGAAGATATACTGAGAGAGCACAAGATGGGTTGCTTGAGAGTTTCATGTCTCACAGTTGCTCGTTCCCATCTTTGGATCGGAACATCTGCTGGTTTTGTGATGTCAACATCGGTACACGCGGCCAAGTCGCAGCCAACCCCTGATTTTAATGGTAAAACAACGATAAATTTTTGGCTTTTCGTGTTGACAAATCTTTTTTCCAGTTTGTGATGTTGGTCATAGCGGACCATGTCGAATTTTGCTACCAATTCAATCAGTTCCATTAACGAACAGTTTTAGAAAACAAAAAAGAAGTTCAATAAATGTGCCGACTCATCAAAATTCAGAGGTGAGGCAGGTTTCTTCATTGTTTCAAAATTACGGATTTGCAGTTATTGATTGTGAGTTGCGGAGAAGGTTCGGATGATCAACGAGCAACTCAAGATCCATCAACTGACGCCATTAATCATCTCATATTTTGGAAATGTTCTTAATTTCAAATCTTAAACTTGCTTATATTTAAATGTCTGTGAATAAAAGTAATAAAAAAATTTTTAATAGAAAAAGTTTTAAATATACAAAAACGTTTCTATCAACACCTCATTGTTTATTTTTTTTTGTTTAATTATGCTTTTCTATTAAAATTTAAAAGTATTGGTATTTAAATTTTAAGATCAAATCGTAGAATTTATGTATCTTTTAGTTTTTTTGTTTTGTATCCAAGTTTAAAATTCAAAAATAATGTATATTTTGTCGATTTTTAACCATTGATAAAAAAGTTTTGACGATGCTTCGTTTCAACTCAATGTGCGCTTTGTTTAACAAATAATTTTAACGAAGTTTAATTTATTTTTTTTGTTTTTAAAACTATTTAACTCAACCTTTTTATGTGTAAAGTACAATTATTAAAATTTAGAATGCTTCGAAATATCCAGAATGCGCTTATAAAGTCCTCGAGTACATTAAAAATGTCTTCTTCTGCTACAACAGGATACTTTAATGGAATCATTCCGACTGAGAAAATAAAAAAACGTTATACATTAAGTAGTGGACCAGGAGGGCAAAATGTTCAAAAAAATGAGACAAAGGTGATTGTTTGGTTTATTTTTTTATTGAAGTCATAAATAAAAAAGTTGGCATTTAACATTTTTTTTGTTTCTATATTCAATTTAAAAAATTCTAAATTTCAACATTACTTGTTTAAAAAAAAAGAATTAATAATCTTATTCAGGTAGAGATCAGATTCAATGTAAATGAAGCAGAATGGTTGTCAGAAACGCTTCGTGCCAAAATTAGTCAAAAATTAGCACATCGAATAAATTCAGCGGGAGAAGTTTGAAAAGAAATTTAAGGAAAGAAAACTGAAAAAATGTGTTCAGCTTATCATTGACAGCGATCGCACACGAGAACGAAATTTGAATATAGCCGATTGTTTCGATAAACTTCGTTTTGAAATATATCAAATTGAAAAAGAATCAACGAAAAGACAAACGACTGAAAATGATGCAAAAATTTTGAGAGAAGTATCTGTTTCGATAAATTTTGAAAAAGAACATTTATATTTCAGCGAGCAGCAATTGCAGCTCAACATCGATTAAATGATAAACGAAAAAATAGTGAAAAAAAGCAATTTCGACGGGTGGCTGTAGAACTTTAACAAGTTTTTTTTTGCCTAAAATAGATTTTTTTTTTAAATTAGTTCTTTTTATTTAAAAAAAAAAAGTCATAAAGAAGTTAAATTTGTTTTTGAAACGAACTTAACCATAAAAAATTAATTTGAACTTTAGAAATCATAAACTACAATTAGAGTTGTAAAAAATGTGTTGAAATGTTGATTTTTTTTTCACAAAAGCGTTCTTAAATCGAATATCAAACAACAAATGTTAATGCACCCAAAAATGACGTCCAGATGTCACGCAGGTGCCATTACATTAACACACATGTGCCCATAACAAGCAGAGAATAAGGCAAGACATTGGAAATATTTAGTGACAGAGAAAAGAGGGAAGAGACAAGCAGGGACCAATGCAATCAAGTATCCAGCCAGACGTTCAAACACTGACCAGTCCGCCTTTTTATCCATTTTTATTTTCTATTTCATTGAAATTGTTTTAGTCTTATAAGAGAAAAAATTGTTTTTAAAGAAAAATGAAATCCGATTTAAATAATTATGAATCACTTATTCCTAGAACTTTGCGGTTGATGTTAATGCTAATCTTCTCATAACACTTTTAATTTGTTAAAATATTCACAAAAATTTGTTTTCTTGACTTTTTCTCATTTTTTTTAATTGTTGACTTTCATCTTGTGACTGATCTGTTTTTTTTTTAGTTTGAATCCTTAAATAACACGTGATAATTGTTGTTGATAGATGTTTTCCTGTTTCCCTAATAATTCTTACTTTCTTTCTATTCTTTTTTTTTAGTTATCTCGACGTAATTTTTTCAGAATTCGGGTGAAATAATTTACTAACTAACACAACGTATCTAATCAAATAATTTGCTAGTTTTTTTTTTTTTGAAAAACATTCTAACTAATCTTGGAGTAACGGAGAAAAAATAAAAACAAGGAAACATTTTTTATAGTGAGAGATGGCAACTTATAAATACGGTACGTCTATTTTTTTAAATTTACGTTTTTCAAAATTGGAGTTTTGAATTTCTGCAATATTGCGTCAAGTTTGTTGTTCCAAAGTTTTTGTGCTTGACAGTTTTAATTTTTAATGTTTATCATATCAAGTTTTGTGTAATTTTTCGTTGTTTCATCATGATTCGGCAACAAATTCTTTTTATTTGATAATAATTTGTGATTCCAGATAATTAAAATCAAAGTTCGTTTAATTTTCGTAAAGAATGATATCGTATTAATATGAATTCCTATGTATATTTATCAATGTTTGCGCTTGATGATAAATTTTTCTAGAAACTGAAACAAATATGTTTTTGCTTTGCATTAATTTGAATTAGATTCTCATTTCTCAGCGCTTCTAAGTAAAACTTCCGATCCCAATAAGAGAATTTCGTTGAAAAAATGTTGTAAAGACTTGAAATTATGTCAATTTTTTCGCTAAGCATCTCTCTTCTTTTTTTCTGCTTCTCTAACTTTACCACACGTGTATTCACTGACAGAGACGACAGTTGAATAGAGAAAAGGGAAAAAAATATTCAGGAAATGTTCAAGTTGTCATATAGAGAGCAAAGAAAAAATAACTGCGCAAAGATGACGGAAGAAAAGGAGAGAATTTTGTGCGTAGGACGTTTTGGTTTCCACAAAACAATGTGTGAAAAAAAGAAGAAAAAGAAAAAAAGAAAATTGAAAGATTGAAATAGAAGCAGAGAAAAATGTGGGAGACGAAGTTGTGTCGCCTCTGTCAATGTGACTCGGTGATGCGTGCAAATCTCTCTCTCACTCCCTCTCTCGATTTATTTGGCCACTAGGACACGACGTATTTGGATTATTTACTCCTTTTTCTTACTAGTTTTTCAATTTAATTTAAAACAAATTTTAAAATCTAAAACATCAGTAAAGATCAACAATTTTTGTTCAAAAGTAAAAGCAAGAAAAGAGCATTTCATTCTTTAATAACTCTTAAATAATTTCTGTTTTAGTTTTAGTTTAATCGATTTTTTTTCAATCTCTTACTTTTATTACAATTGGCGATTGAAACTTATTTAAAAAAAAATAGGAAAAAACCGAGCGAAATTCTTAAATAATTGAAATTCAAGCTAATTAGGTTTTATAAAAAAGAAAGAAATCAGATAAATTGCATGATCGTGATCATCTGATAAGTTTTCTAATCTTTTATCTCATTTTCAATTCATTCCGTTATCAAAAAAAAAAAATAAAAAAAAAACGTTTCGAAATGTTTCGTATTTTTTCGCGAACCTTCTCTCGCTCTTTGCACACTCTCCCTCTTTATATCTTCTTATTTCGTTTGAAAACATTTTTAACATAAATATTCGTTTTTTTCTGATAATTTTATCAACATTCAAAATGCAGTTCGTATTAGATCCCACACCTTCATCACTTTCTCTGCTTTATACCATACTAGAAAACGTTGATTTTTCAGGGTTGACTAGCGGCTGTACGGCTGCAGCGGGAAAGCTGATGCAAGATGGGATCTCGTCGCCGCAGTTGCTCCAAATGCTTCTGCATCGAGAGAAACGTCTTTATCAGGTTATTATAAGTTTTCTTTTTAAACAATATTTTAATTAAAAAAAACATTTAGGACTTCCCGCTGAGTCTAGCCAAAGGAGAAGGTGTGATTGGTTGGCGTGAACGTAATCGTGAATGCTCTTGGTTATGCGTCGCCGCCCGTCGTCTTGGTCTCGATCTTGACACCACATCATTATCAATTGCCATCTTCGACAAAGTGGTGATGACGACCAAAGTGCCCAGTAAATATATCAACTGCGTGGCGGTGGCAAGCTTGAGCATTGCAAAAAAGTTGTGCGAAGATCACGAAGAAGACGCCCCCGTGTTTTTAAGTCGACTACGTCTTGAATACAGCGCTCAAGAATTGAAAAGAATGGAAATGAGAATTTTGGAATGTCTGCAATGGGATGCATATTTTCCGAACGTGTATCGGTTCACCGAATGTCTCCTATCTCAACTAGGAGCAGCATTCCTTTTATCATCGATAAAGTAAGTTTTTTTAAAGCTTTGTCATAATGTTTACTAAAAAATGAAAATTTCAGATGCCACGTTGAAACAATTTTGTGTGATTCGACATTGACAGCAACATTTCGTCCATCTACATTGGCTCTTTCGCTAGTTTCATTGCTGATTGAAATTACCAATCGACAGTGGCAGCATCCAATTCATACATTAGCGAAAATGTGCAAAGTAATTTTTTTGAAAACAAACTAATTAAAAATAAAATTTTCTTCCCAGATTCCACTTCCCGAACTCATGCGTTGTCGACAGCGAATCAACAATTTGTGGTCTCGGCGCGTTCTACCAATGCCATCAACATTTCATCTATTGTCACCAGATGAAATGGAAGTGGATGACGCTGTCACCGCTATCGTTATCAGCAGCACATCACAAATCTCGTCAACTTCATCGTCTTCAGCAACAGATCATATCACATCACCGGCACCTCGCCAACTCCAGCCAACACCGTGTTGATTTTTCCTTTACTTCATTGCTTAACACTTTCTTTTGTTTTCATTAATTTCGAATTTTTTTCTCTTGGAGAATCTTTACATCTTCACCTATACATACCAATGTTTTCGAAATTTGGTAGTTTTACGAGAAGCAGCAATTTTTTTTTACTCCAACTAAAATAGCTTGAGTATACAAAAAAAAAAGAAGAAAAATCTCACAAAATTCCAAAAAAAACACCCGGTCTATTCCTCGACAAACATTAGTTTATAAATATTTTTGAATGTGAGTAGAACTCGCCGCGTAGCCGATCACATTTATGGTACATAGCTGTATTTATAACTTAAATTTTTTCCACATCTTAATACATATTTAATCACTTTATTTTCCCCCATCAGAAAAATTGCTGCTTTTATGTACATCATCCGCCAATCCAATTTAATATAATATCATAATTGGAAATTCTCCAGAAAAATCCAGAAAAAAATGTCATCTCCAGTGAATTTTTGTTGGAATAAACATCTGTTGTATAATATTGGTTCATTTTCTTTTAATTTAACAAATTCAAATATTTCATTAGAATTATTTCCAAAAAAGACGTATTTTTTTGTTTTTTTATTAATTTGATCTACAGCAAACATATCTTTGACCATTTGAGGAAAATTGACAAAAGGAATTAGATGGACATGTCGATATAAGACAATTGATCGGCTGACCGGATGAATCGACTTGAACTGTTTGACCAGCAGAACATAGGTTAGAAATATTAGTTGAACATTTTCCATTTTGTAGTCTTGATCCATTTGGACATTGACAAATTGTATTGATACATTGAGAATCAGATAGACATTGTTGATTAATCGAGCATTGACTACCAATAGAAACTGTGTTCCAACATTGATTGTTGTAAAATATCTGAACGTTCTTTCAAGCTTTATCTCAATAATTATTGTCGGTTAGAATTACTTGGTTAACATTACACTGGCCATTAGAATTTGACGTACAATATCCATTGATAATTGTATTTCCATCTGTACATTGACATATCGAATTGATACATTGTGAATTCGATAAGCATTGTTGACTGATTGAACATTGACTACCAATTGAAACTGTATTCCAGCATTGATTGTTGTAAAATATCTGAACATCAAAATAAGAAAAAGTCGATTCTTTTTTTTCTTTTTTTTTGAAGAAATGTTTCTTTAAAATTTCTGAGAATTAAAATATTTTTCATTTTATCCCAGGAAAACTTTTAAAAGTAGTAAAAACAATAAACTTGATTTGTGGCGCATTGGGTTGATCCTCCATTTCCACCTCTGTTTGTAATACAATTTCCGTTTTCCAAATTCATTCCTATTGGACATGCGCAAATATTCTGAATACATTCTGAGTTGCTCAAGCATTGTTGAGAAGCGGAACATTGAAAACCAGGGGAAACATAGTTGAGACATTGATTGTTAACACAAACCTGATGCAAATTATTGATTACATTAGGATATTCTTGAGATTACTTGATTGTTAAGACAGCTCAATGAGCACGTTGAGAGAACGCATATTCCATTAGTACATGCTGCGTTGGTGATGCATTGTTTAGAGAAAATGCATGAACCACCAACTTGAACAATGTTGTAACATTGATCATTGATGGCTACCTGTATTTTATTAATATTAAAATTAACAAAATTCAATTCTTTTATGGTGTAATCTCGCCCCATTGATAATTTTTAAAATACGATTTATAAAATGTTCAATAGAGCGTTTTTTAACAAGCTTGTTACATTCGTATTTTCTGTGTTTAAAATTTACCTGATTCTGCAGACAACTTAACGAAGAAATACAATAGCCATACATGGCTGTATATTTGTTAGAGCATCGGCAAACTGACGCTAAACAAACTGCTCCACCCACACATTGACTTGTTGCAATACATGCTTCTCCAACAATTGAGTATAGAACGCATTGGTTGTTGATTAAAGTCTACATTAAATATTTTTCTTATAAATTCAAAGTTCAGTTATTATGCGGCGACAATCATGCTCTATTTTTAAAATTTAAAATAGTTTCTGTGAGCATTTTTTATAGCATTAGCTTAAGCTTAATTTTAGAGAAATCCTCATGAAATGTATTTTAAAATCTACGCTTATAATCTGTTTCCAACGCACAACTATAAATGCTACTTTTCACAAATTTTCATAAGTTAAACCTGCGTATTTTTACAGTTTCCTGTAGCAGGAGGAAGACAATAACCATACACCAAATTACTGAAATACGTACATATATGTATATCTTTTATTTGAAAGAAGCTTTAACATACAAATTTCTTAAGCATGAACATATCGAGTTTGAACAAATCGAATTGTCAATACATTGAGATGAAGTAACACAGGATTGTCCTGGTGAAGCTAATGAAATACATTGAGAATTATAGGAAATTGTTCCAATCGGACAGTTTATTCCATTATTGATCACACATTGTTCATTAACATTAACAAATCCATTTTGGCATTGACAAATTGAGGAAACGCATGTTGAGCCTTTAAAATTTGAACTGTTTTATAAAAAATTAAAAAAAAACCTCCAGTGCACTGTTCATTTCGCTGACAACGAGATCCGATAGCAACTGAATTATAGCATTGACCGTTGACTAGAACTTGACCATTTAGACAAATATTAGAGGATGATGAACATGAAGCTTAATACAAGAAGACATTTGTATTTAAACTTTTCAAAATAATTTTGTAACCCCAAGAAATACACCGAAATGAAGTTTTAGGACTTCGATTTTTAGCGAAACCCGCTTTAAAAATGTAATGTTTCTTCAAATTGGTTTTTAAATGTTTCTTCTAAAACTTTGTTTGACAAAAAGAAGAGCCAAATTGAAGGAAAATCGCACTTATTTACTTAAAGCTCCCTACGTAAACGGAATGCCATTTCGGGTATTTTCTGCATGGGCAAAAATGATAAAAATAAAGAGTTTACTTGTCGAAGTGTCCGGACAACAAACCCCATAATTGCAAGTATATCCAGTTGCACATTGTGAGCTCAATGAGCAACTTAGAACACCACCGTTCGCCGTAGTTTGAGGACTTGAATTAGCGCCGCATCCTTTAAATAAAAAAATTTAAAATTTAATTTAAAATTAGTTAATAAACGATTGTTTGAAGAAGCACAACAAATAAAATTTGAAAATGCAACTGAATATTGACAAATTGCTCCATATTTTGATGTTGAAAAACAACTGCAAGAATCTTGAGGTGTACAAAACTGTAATTTTTAAAATTTAGTTTGGTTTTTAAATTTTCGTTGTAAGACCCAAAACAATGCAACTTAAGTTTTGGAAGTTACCTGTGGATTATTGGTATTAGAACTTTGTAAAACTGGATTTAATCCTGGTGGACATTGTGCTAAGTAGAAATTAACCAACATTAACATAAAATAAGAAAAAGATAGAAAAATGTTCATTTTTTTTTTCAAATTTGCTTTTAATTTACAAAAAAAAATAATGTTTCGAAACCACTTTTGTAAAATTAAAAAAAACGATTTGCTCAAAGGTTCATTCGTTTTTTTTTTTTAATATTTGCTCATCTGTTTCACATTTAATTCCATAAATTGCATTTTAATAGAATTTTTAAAAGCTCAAAAAATAAATTTATAAAACTCTTTGATTAAAAAATGACATGAATTATTCAAACAATTGGATTGTTATCCGACATCAAATTCTGAATGCAACCAGCTAATTGTTCATAAGTGATTTTTGTCACTTTCTGATTTGTTTGATATCCACTTAAATGTGATTGAATCAATACTGGTCGAAAATCAGAAAAACCTAGATTCATTTCAATCTCATCTGTTGATTCGGCTGCGAGCTATAAAAAAAAGGAAATAAACTTTCTTTTCGATAAAATCAGTAAACTTTTCTTAAATGCATTTTCATTAATTCTGCATTACTATGTCGGCCCAATATTTGTTTACGAAACATTTCAACGAGCCGTCGTTGATGATTCATAATTGTTGATGATCCTTCTTTATCAGTAACCAGTAGAATCCGATGAATCTGAGCAAGAATTGTGAGGACTGGATCTTGAATCTGTCGCAACGCGTTTGATCTCACAGAAACGCCATCAGTTTTTCCATTTCCACTAGCGTTTTTAATATCATTTGATGAATTACTTCTTGTTGGATGATCAGTAGAGCACGTTTGAACGCGTCTCCGATTCTGAGCAATTTTTGTTGATGCATTAACACTAATTCTTGGTAATAAGATCGAACTGCTTGATGATGATCGAAATGTGTCACTGGCAGATAATGAGTGGTTTCGTCGGGGAATTGTTGGATCAATTGGTGGAAGAATTGTAAATGTTCCTGATCCCACTTTAGAAGTTCTTGACGTTCTTTTAAAAGAATTTGTAGATGAGTTTAAAGATGTTGATTCATGAATTGATACATTTGATGAGCAAGAATTATCTAACATAGTAGCTTGCTGACGAGCTACATCATCGAGATATTCTAGAATACGTGATCCGATTGAGTTTGAAAGTTGTAAAACGTCAGGACGTAGCTGTGCATCCGAAGTTAAGCATGTAGTAATAAGCGAGCTCAACTCGTGGCTCCATTTATTATCAAGTGGTTCGTATTTTGCTTCAACTATTTGTATTGCGAGTGTTAACATATTTGCCGAATGAAATGTTGATTTTAATTGACACATTTCATAAACACAACAACCTGAAAATGGCTTTAGTCGATTTTTTTTTGGGTGATTTTTTCGATTACCAAATGACCAAATGTCAGCTTTTTCACCATAGGGCAAATTTTGCACAATCTCTGGACAACTGTACAGAATTGTTCCAGCTGCTGATTTTAAATATTCGACACCTTTTTGTTTGGCCAAACCAAAGTCGGCTGAAAAGAATTTTAGTTTTTTTTCCCCATTTTTCTCTTTTGAAGTTTGTTGGCAATAGTAAAACGAAGTTGGATTGAATTCAACTTACTAATAACAATTCGATCATTATCAGTTATCATTATATTATTTGGTTTTAAATCTCGATGAACAATCCGTTTTTCTTTGTGAAGATAACGTAGAGCAAGTAACATCTGAAAATTATCTTCACAATTTAGTATTCAAAATTTTGAAAATGCAAAGTTTTTTAAGGCGGCTAAAAAGCAGACATTTATCAAGTTGAAAACTGGTTTTTTGAGATTTTTTTTCCTGTTTTTTAAAATTATAAAAACATTTTTTTAAACCTGAACAACCATGTTCCAAATTTTTGATTCCTCAAAACTCGATTTTTTATCTTTCATTGTTGTGATGTGTTCCTTCAAAGATGATCCTTGAATTAAATCCATTACAATGTATAATCGATGATTCTCAACAAAAATTCGTCGATAACGAACAATATTTGGGTGTCTAAGTTGTTGTTTGATAATTTTCACTTCATTTATCATATCGCCAAAACTTTTGTCCGACTCTCGATCACTAAGATTTGTCATAAAAATCTGAAAAAGAGTTTAGATGTGTTGCGAATCGCGTGACGATCAGGAACCAGAAATTTTATATGAAAATTTTCATGTATTTTTTTAATGATCTACATATAACAGATCCCAAAAAAATGCCCATGCGTCAATCAATTTTCAAACCTCCTTAAGCGCGAAAAGTTTTGCCGGCATCTCAGCATGGTTTTGTGTTTTTTTTCGAACCGTGTAAACACAACCAAATGCACCGGCTCCTAATTGATCAAGAAGCTCAAATTCGCCAACTTCACCGATTGCGTGTCGTCGTTCATTAATGTTTTCCCAAAGTTTGGAATTTCCAGGATCGGCGCTCTTGAAATTTATTTAAAGTTGAAATTTCAATTCCAAACAGTTGTTGACTCACGATGTATTCATCGTACATTGCGGTGACTTCGTCGTATTCCGAAAGTGCATGAACATAATTACCGATGTCTACAAATTTTTCAAAAATATTTGTCTCAAACACTTTTTTCATCATTTGACGAGCTCGATCATAGGGAAAAAGTAAGCGAAGAACTCGAAAAATTGAGCACTAAAAAAGGTTTTTGTAATAAAAAGAAGAAAAAAACAGGTTTTTAAACCTGAAGAAGACGACATGATTCAGAAATTTCATCTGAAGTGTTGCTAAGAGTTTTTCGAAGCGACAACATTTTGCCAATAATAAAGACTCCGTTGGAATTTGTGATAACTTGCTGATTACTGCTACATTGACATAATTGAGCCAGCAGAGCGGTTAAGCCTTAGGAAATTTGTTTTTGTTTTTTTTTTTTTGATTTCATTGAAAAAAGAAAAGAATATCGCTCTACCAGTCAACATAGCAATATAATCATTAACGGCTCTATCTGGAATTTTCGGATTTGAAATTTCAGCAAGTATCAAACTGATTCCGCCAAGTTGAGCAATCTTAAAATAGCGATAAATGGATGAAGGAAAATGTTTCGATATCAGTCAACCTCAATTGAAGTTTCAATTTGCTCGGCAAGTTGAGCCAGCGTCCATGCAACGTGCCACTGAAGGCGAGAGTTTTTAATTGACAACAATCTGCAATTTTTTCGGTTAGTTTTTCTCTTATTTGTTTTTTTTTTTAAATCAAAAATGAAATGCCGAACCCTAACAAAGTTGGAACCCCGTCATAAATACGAATTTGCTCTCTTGCTTGCTCTTCACATGATAGAATTCGCAGAAGACTGACACAAAGTCTGAAATTCAAGCTGAATAATGAATGAAGTTTGAATAAAATTGAAAACTTTTGTGTTAAAATATCGCCATCGGGTATTAATTGAAGACAAATATCGATGGTGTTTGACTCGCATAAATTCTCCCGACACCCCACTGTCCAATCAGATAAACGACCAAGAATCTGAAAAATGAACAGTGAGCAACACAATTTTTTTTGTGTGATTTCTTCATGGGCGACAAAAAACAAACTTCGAGCGAATGTTGAAGCACTGTCATTTGTCGAGTGAATAAAAGTAGAAGAACCGCCTCTTCAAGGTGATTGTCAACAAACTTTTGAGCGTTCTCACCATTTTCAATTAATTTTTGGGTAACATCTTAAAATTAAAATTAGTTAGAAATTAGAAGGAGAGGGGAAGACGCAGGCAAAACGATTATTTTTTTTTAAATATCTGACAGAAAAAATTTTGATCTAAATCTGCCTAAATTGGCTGTGGTGTGTCAACTGTTTATTTTGTGAGCGGATACGCAGCCAAATGTTCTTACTTAAACAGTTAACAATTATATTTGTCCATTCTAGCTCGTTGCGAACAAAACGAAACGCAATAAATTGAAACATCTGGAAATTGAAGGAAAAAAAAATCAAAAAAATTGAAAAAAAAAAAAGAAACTTCAACAAAATTCGAATGCAATTCGATTGAATGAAACATTTTGACTCGATTTTTGTCGCGAAGAAGAGTACGTAAAACACGAAAAATTAGAGAAATCCATTTTTTAGCTGGTCGTGACGCAACAAAGCTTCTAAAATTCCCAAATAATTACAGCGTTTTTCGAAGAATTGTGGTTTCTTTTTAAAGTCACCTATTACAAATTCGATTTTCCACAATTTTAATGAAAACTTCATTAATTCTATCATCTTCAACCAATGCGATATTTTCAGTTTCGCTTAAATTCGATTTTTAATTTTTTTTTTGTTTTAATGAAATTGTGAACTGACATTAAACTGGCCAAACGTTGACATTCAATTCGAGCATCATTGAATGTTAAACTTGATAAAATCTCAATCAAATTTGAACCCATAAAAATAAAAACCCTAAAAATAACAAAAATATTGAGTAAGAGAAAAGAAAAATGCGCAGAAAAAAAACTTGTGCGCTTTAAAATGTGTCGAAATGTTTTTTTTTCTGAGCTCTCATCTCCTAGACAACATTAACAGAGAAATAGGGAAAAGAGTGAGATATTATTGAAGGTTTTTTTTTTCTTCAATTATAGAAAAAGCTCTGGTCGTGAAAAAATTGAAGGTTTTATTTGATTTAAAAAGAGTTTGAAATTGTTAAACAATTGATTTTAAAGATTCAAATAATAGAGAAACTCGTGAAAAATAATAGAAAAATGAAGAAGACAAAATTGTCACAAGTTAGTTTGTACGATTGAGCTCAAGACGGGGATGAGAATGCCCTCTCCTTTTTTTTCTTCAAATTGTGCTTTCTGAGCTGAGTGAAAGGAGCCAAAAAATGTTTCTCGATTGTTGAGTTGTTATTAATTGTAAATATTTTCAAGAATCCGAATTGAAACTTTTTGAAGTTTAACAAAAACTTGATTTATTAATTCAACAATAAATTTTTAGAAATTGTATATCCAGCTGTGTAGTTATTCAATTCAATTTTCACATCACAAACCTCTAGTCGGTTTCTAAAATAATAATAATTCGTTGAAAGTGCACCCACCTGTCGTCGTCGTCGTCGCTGTCGATTCCTTTTTTTTTTGTCAACAGTTTTTCGACTCAACAAAATTGAACTGTGTCGGGTCGACTTTATTTTTTTTTCTTAAAACATGTATTTTTGAAAAAAATATGAGTTGCACATTAAATCATTGAACTATTTTTATTTTCTTTTAATTCCATTTTTCATATCGAGTAGAAACCTAGATGTTCTCGAAATTGTAAATAAGTAGGATTGGTTACGAAACCTACATAGACAATTTTTTTTTCTAAAGACATCTCGTCTCGAATAGTTTTAATTCGTCTCCCTCACCAATTTCATCTTTAAGTTGACCTTGTGCATTGACGATTTTTTATCCTGAACACCCAACCCAACTCGATAATTCATTTCTCAGGTTTTTCTCTCTTTTTTTCGTTTATTGAACTCAAAATTGAGACAGGTTTCTTTCTATTGAAGATCAATTTTTAAAATTGATTGATCCATTTTCAATGATGATGTTCATCATTGAACATGAATCACTTATAAACGCATGTTCTTCACTTTCTCACCCCTTTCCCCTTTTCTCTCTCTCTCCCTCTCTCTTTCTGTCTGTCTTTATATTGGAATCCTTTTTCCTTTTCTCCTTTTTAGCTTTTTCATAATATAGCGGAAATTAGCAGAAGCATGTATTCTTTATTTGAAAGAAAGAACCCCTGTCTTTCATCATCGTTTTATCCTTTTCTCCACATTTGGTGAAGAAAACAGAAATAAAGAATCTACCATACCACAAGCATTCAATCATTTTCGTGTCTTCCTCATCAACTGAACGCGAAACGAACTAATCGTTGCGCTGTTGCCGCAGTCGCATTTGCGGACAGAAATTTGTTGCCAAATTCGCCGCCGAAAAAAAATGAGTTTTTTTTTTTGACGTGCCGATTCGAAACAAATCGAAAGTCAATTAGCTTCAAAAATGTCTCTTTTGCTGGATGTTTCATGATTATTTTTTTCTTTAACAAAAAAATCATAATTTTTCCTCAAATTCCCCAATTATTACATATTTCATTGTCTTTTTATTTATTTTTGTTTCATTGAACACTCTTTTTTTTTTTTTTTGAATTTTAACATTTTTAAAATTGATTTCTTCCACCTCAATTGATTTTTGTTATTTCATTTCAAAGTAAAAAAAGAGGCGTGTGGAAATTATATTTGAAACACTTTAGAATACAAATACAGCTGATGGCAAACCAAAGCAGTAAAAAAAAGAAGAAAAAGAAAAAGCTGTGAGAATTGTTATCGTGAAAGTGAACTGGAAAGTATGTATATGTATAATAAAATAAAAAAAAGTTGGGAGAAGGATTAAGGAATGGTTAGGGCGAAAAGAAAAGAAAGGTTTTTCGAAAATTGTTTTGTGTTGTACGATAAAATATCACGTTTGTATTGTATAAAACAGAAGATGGCAAAATGTAAGCTAGAAGACAGAGAGAGAGAGAGAGAGAGAGAGAGAGAGAAATAGAGAGGGAGGGAATAAGAAAAGCAGAGTTTTTACTACAGTAACCTATTATTATGAAAAAGAAACGCTTTAGTCGATATCTTATTCATATTTATAATTTTTCAAATTTTTTTCCTCTTTTCACATTCTATCGAACTGTATTATTTGACTTCATATGGCTCAGTTGTTTTTTTTTGTTTTGTTTTCAATGTTCTAAAATCCCAGAAAAATATCTTTAAATTAAAAAAAATGTAAGCTGTGACGCAATGGGTTGTCCTGTGAATTGTTTTTCATCACTCAGATTGATAAGCTGAAATTCATTATTTTTAAGCTACGCGTTGAACATGTACATAAAGGTTCTTTAAATGAAGATTAGTAAAGAAAAAATGGGATTTTTTTTTCGAATCAAATTTTCTCGAACGGATTTCATTTTTGAACGAAAAGGTCAAACAGTTCTTCATATGAAATCGATAATTTTGTGTTATTGGAAGACAATAATAATAATATAAGAAACATCTATAATGTTACCATAAATAATGGTATTACATGCCATGACCTTCTCGAAATGCTTCTCTCCGAATTATAATTGGTGTTTGAGGGAGAAAAAAGAAAGAAAGAAAAGAAGAGAATTGTCGAAATAGATGACGATCCATCGAGTTTCTATCAAGTCATCATAGTTTTGCGATGCTTTCTTCGTCTTCTTCTTCTTCTTCCGATCGATTTTGATGATGAAGAGAAGCAAGAAATTGTTTGTTGTTCAATTCATTCAGATATTTTTTTATTCATTCATCATTAAAGAATTATTCATGTTTAAAACCTTATCTAGTATTCATTAAGTGTTTTAATGTATTTATCTTACAATTTATATTTATTTCTTATTAGTATTATTATTAATATTATTCGTTTTATTCGTTTTTTTTTAACTCCGATATTTTTGTTTTTTTCTTTGAGCTTCGGCTTGATACGTATTTTTTTATTTTTTCCAAATTTGCGACACAATTATTTGTGAATAAAAAACCGACTTTCTAATTTGAAAATAAATACTGTAGGAATTTGATCCAAAATTTATTGAATTCGTGAGAATTTTTGAACATTTTAAAAATTATCAATTTGAACATAATTTCAACGCGCTAATGAACACATTTTTTTAATAATTAATAAAAAAATCCCCAGGCGAAAAAATAGAATGTGAAAAATGTTTGTGAAAAAGTTGAATAAAAGCGGAAAATGAGATAATCATCTTTTGAATATTTGTCCCGTTTTCGTTTAGCTCGTCGGAAGGAAGAAGAAGAAGAAGAAGAAAATATTTTCAATGAATATCTCGATGAAAAATCTATTTCTCACATTCTTTCCCAATTCAAATTGTTTTGGCTATTTCGTCAATTGTTTCGACATTTCACATTTTTATTCATTTATTTTTTCAATCCAAATGTTCATGAAATCTTTTGAGCTAGTAAAGCACACGCGCAAGCGAACAGGCGCACGATTTCCCAACACATTTTTGCATTGAATTTCATTTTCATTTATTTTTGAATTACAGTTTTTCATGATATAAATTGTATTTGTATGTACAATACATTGAGAGATTGTTTTCAATATTTTGGTGGGGGTGTGTGTGTGTGTAATTCAATGAGCCGCTTTCGTCATATTCGTTATAGGCCATTTTCAAGTGGTGAAGTATTCGATTTTGTAAATGAGATGGAAAAATCCGTGTTATTTATTTATTTAATTTATCCGACACACTTTTTTCTGTTCACTTCCCTTCCCCTCATTTCCTTTCTTACCGCTTTTTTCACCCCCTCAAAAAACAAAACAAAAAATAATGTGCGGACAAGGAAAAAGCAGGCAGACCTGTTTATTTTTTCACTTTTTTTCCTTTTTTTTTTGAAAAACAAATTTTTTTTTTGAAACCTTCGAAATAATTTGTTTCAAATTGTTTTTTTTAAATTGCGAGAACCGTTTTTTTCCTATCTTTTTCCTAGTTAAATGTTTTATTAGTTACTGTAGAAATCAAAAAGGGATGCATCTCTTTTTTCAGAAGGAAAGGAAAAATATGAAGAATAATAATTCTGAAAATTAGCATGATTGAGAGGAAAGGTCCACTTGTTCATGACAGAGAGGAAGAGGAATCCCACAGTAAAGCTTACCATCTTTTTATTATTTTTATTGCATCTATTTTCCCATATAGAAATTATAAATGCAATAAAATCTAGAATAATCATCAGAATTCAAATACTTTCTTATTTTTTTATTATTCTAATTAATGAGAAAGAGAAGAGGAATGGATTTTATCAGTTTATTAAAGTCTTCAGATTTTATATCAAATTATTTTTGCTTTAAATGTTTTAAACATCTTCGAAATATTCATTTTATTGATGAAATTTAAAAAAAAGGCTGTTTTTTGGTCAGATTTCTTAAAAATGATTTCAATAATCAATTTTTGAATACGAATTTGTCTTTCTTCTCTCCACGAACCAAAAAATACATGTTTCAATTTTATTAACAATTTCTTTTTTTTTTTTTCTTCTTTCTAACAATTGTAAGTGATCACTTTTATTCTCAAAAGAAAAAGTGGTGAAAAACTTTGAAAATCTCAAAATAAATTTGAAATAACTTTCTTTCTCAATTATTGATATATTTCAAGACATTCTTGACCTTCAAAATGTATAAATGTATGCTCAAAAATTGCGGTCTTTCTACTTGAAAACCTCAAAACCGATACCGTATTCATTTACATTTTTCCGTCGGAGAGAAAAAGAGAAAAATGATTTCTCAGTTTCTCTAACAACTTCAATACTATTTACTTCATTAGAGCATTGAAAACAAAAAAAAAAGAAGGGGGGGGGGAGGGAGGTAGAATAAATGGAAGGGAGGGGAAGTATTACAAATATTCACAATGTTTATACATCTTGAGGGGAAGAAGGTGTAGAACTGGTAATACTATGTATTACAATGAAGGTCGAAAAATGAATCTTTCCCTTCCTCTCCCGTCTCTTCTTCCTCCTGCATGCATCACCAAATTGCACCAAAACGGTGGTGTGCCTACCTACCTACCTACCTGCCGTGTGTGTGTGTGTGTGTGTCGTGTTGCACCATTGGAATTGAAGAAGGTGAATGACCTTCTGACCCTTATTGTCTATGTCACCTGGTCAAACTGTACTATTTTCTCATCTTGATCCTCTTTCGATTGTTGCATTTCTATTCAATTCCGATTGGCTCATTCTCATGCATTTTTTAAATAAATGAATATGGCGCGTCCTTTGCCTTCTCGTTTTTTTATTTAATACTCAGTTTTCATTTTTCATTTAAAAAGAAATGATGAAAAATGTTTTTTTAGCAATATTTGTCAAGGGATAAAATGCGTCGACCACCCCATTCCGGGGCATCGCATTTCCCATCGAATGTGCTGCTGATAATGATTATCATTGGTTTTCAATCAGCAACAGGAATGCAATTGAACATTGATCGAATGATGGCTCGTTTACGAATCGATGAAAAATGGGATGAAATCGAGGCAATCGAAGCTGTAAAAAGTCGAAAAGGACGGCAGATTCAACCAAAAGAAATTAGTATTCAGGTTTGGTTTTTTTTTTCTTCTTCTTCTTCTTGTCCTTCTTTTCCTTTCTTTCTGTGACATTTTCAAGAAATTCAATTTATCACTTTTATTTGAACATTTGAATTGTATTGTAAAGAGTTTGAGGTCGTTTATTTGTTTTTTTTTACTAAAAAAACTTTGAATATGATTGAAATTCTAATGAGCCTAAAAAGTGGAGGCAGAGCTAAAAAAATTGTTTTTTAAATGAGCAATGAGGTTTATTGACATTCACAGAAAGCGAAAGAGACAGGAAATTGTTAACTGATCTCTCTTCCTCTTCCTTTCTAATAAAATATTTGAACAGATGACATAGAATAATAGGTTTTATTATTAATAACAAAAATTTAAAAAAAGAAAAAAGAAAAAAAAAGGAAAACCATTTTTTTGTAGGTTACTGCACCATTGTTTTCAAGTCGATTATTTGATTATGGAACACAAGCAGGTGATGCGGAACTTCCACAAGCTTTGGATGTTGGAAAAAAAGTCGAATTAAAAAATCCAATCATTTTCTTTGGCTCAAGTCACAGGACAATTTATGTAATAAATACTTAATTAAAAAAAGACGAATGAAAGAATAATGTTTCCCAACAATTAGGTTCTCTCAAATGGTGGAATTGGTTTTGACGCGAGCTCACGATCATACAAGTCTGGAATTTTGCCAGGAACGAACCAATTGATAGCTCCATTTTGGAATCGAAATGATTTACGCAATGGAGGAAATGTTTACTATAGAGAAGTGACAAGTAAATTGTTTTAAAATTATTTTAATTAGATCAAATATTTAATTTTTTTTTAAACGATCAAAGTTTTTTTGAGCGGGAAAAATTGTGATTTTTTTTTTGTTGAGTTTTCTCAGTTTTTAAATTATTTTTGCAGAAGGGAGAGTTCTTGAACGAGGGCAATCTGAAATTCGCTATCAATATGATAAAAATGTGAAAGTTTTATCTGCTCTGATTGTAACATGGGATAAAATGCAACCATTGAATACTGCTGCTCTACCGGAAGAAGTAAAAAAAAAACAAGAATTTTATTGTTTTTGCAAAGAAAACATTTTTTGTTTCAGAATACAAACACATTCCAAGCAGCAATATTCATCACGGCAAATGGAACATTTACAAATTTCATTTACAGCAATATTGGTTGGACACAAGGCGCTGAAGTAAGTGATTAAATCGGAGAAAAAAGAATGTTTGAAACATTTAAAAAATCGTAGCAATAAATTAATTTTTGGAAATAAACCAGGCGCCGATTTTGGCAAGATAAATAAGCCTAAACCATATTCTCTGGTTTCGGATTAGTGAGATTCTATCGTTCAACACATATTGTATGTGTCTTGTTAGATTTTCATCTAACAACCCGAATTTATTCAGACAATAATAGAATAAGCGATCGATCTTTATCAAATTTATAACAATTAACATTTTTTTAAAACAAGCACAACTTATGGTTTTACTATTTCAATTTTTAAAAAGGAATTATTTTTTGGAGCTTCTTTTAAAAAAAGTTCAACATTTCTCTAGGCTGGATTTAACGCTGGCGACGCAATAAATCATCTGAAACTTCCAACGTCTGGAACACCAAATATAATGTATTTGGAAGAATATGGCAACACTGGAATACCAGGCGAATGGATGTTTGAATTAAACGATCTTCGAGTGATTAGCTGTAAATCTGGAATCAAAGGAGACACGTGTGATCAAGGTGAAATTATTTGAACCAGTTGAAATAAAATTGAAAAAAAAACCATTTTTCGAGTGCGAGATATATTTTTGCCAAGTTATATACTTTTCTGATCTGCGCTCAAGTTAGCTAAATGGTTTTTTTTAGTTTTTAATAAAACAGTTCGTTTTTTTTTAATATGACAGTTTTACCGCGCTGGCCTAACAATCCAAATTAATTGCAATAGAGCGCGGTTGGGTGACACTCAAGAAAAGCGTGGGCTGCCCTTGTTTTTGGCGGGAAAAATGTTTGCGTCGAGTAACTTCGAACAAGACAACTTTATTTTAAAGAATGTTCGATTGGCGAATGGGGTCCAGATTGTGCATATTGTTGTCATTGCTCAGAAGGAACATGCCATCCAGTGAACGGAGATTGTCCGAAAGGATGTGGAACATGTTGGAATGGTTCCGCATGTCAGACAAGTTCGTAGATTATTTTCTAAAAAAGAAAATGATTTTTGAATTTTGAATTTTAGGACAAGACAATTGCGCTATCAAAGCACAATGTGCATCAAATGCTTTATCTTTTAATGATTATAATCGGTGTGGAGAACCAATTCAGAAGTGTCAATGCTTGAATGGCTACAAGGGAGATGGTTACAAACAGTGTGAAGGTTCATTTCATTCTTTGAACTTCGAATTGAATTACAATAATTTTCAGATATTGATGAGTGCGCAACAAATTCAACAGTTTGTCATAGATATGCCATTTGTACTAACACACCTGGACGATATTTTTGCCAATGCAAAGAAGGATTTTCAGGTTTTTTTTAAATCGCAGACATTAAAAAAAACATTATTTAGGCGATGGGCAAATTAAGTGCTCTCAATCACCTTTGTTCCAATACGACACGCATAAAATGTTGACAAGACAGAAAAATTCAAAGATGGAAGTGAAATTAAAAAATCCAATTAAAATCTTTGGAGAAAATGTAGAAAAATTAATGGTTTTTATTTTTTGAATTTGAATGTTTTATTTATTTTTCTGAAAAAAAAAATTCAGATTACATCTACCGGAATGATTGCAATTAATCAAATTGATCATGACGGAGCCGGCCGATTAGAAGACATGCAACTCGTTGGAATCGCTCCATTTTTTGCACCAATCGATCTTTCAAAAGGTGGAGCTGTAAGTTTCGACGAAGTCGATGATTCAAATATTTTGCGACGCGTCACTCGAACAATTTCTGAAAACTATAATGACCCAAGTTATGAAGCGAAACACGTTTTAATTGTTACGTTTTCGAATGTGACAGATGGCCGACAGGATGTATGTTTAAAAAAATAAAATTAACAGAAATATTTTTTTTTAGAAAACAAATACTTTTCAAACAATATTGATTGATGGTGTTAATGAGAAAAATAATCACCTTACCCATGCCGAGATCATTTATAAAAGTTTGAATTGGGGCGACGGTGCGGAAGCAGGAATTTTGTCCAGAGATGCTTCATCAACAATTTTGTTACCCGCATCGAGAACCGAAGCGATTTCACAACTTGTTAAACTCAGCAACATAAAACAACCTGGAACATGGTTGTATCGAATTGATCGTGCTCAATTAATGCCGTGTGCTCAACCAATCCAAGTACCACCATATTGTGACCGACTGTTGAGCACAGTTGCGGCAATCAAAGAAACAGCTAAAATACCAAAATTAGTTGGAGATTCGAAAAAAGAAGACTTGAGGCAATTGTCACCAGCTAAAACTGTAAATTCATTTCAAATTGATCAACCATCACAATTCATTCGACCATCTGTTGGTCAAGAACGAAACGTAAACTTAAGAATTAAAAAAAAAACAATTTTAAATTTAATATTTAGACAATAACTGTGACAAGCGCCCCAATCACAAATAACCGATCACGACCACCTAGTCATCCAACACAAAGACCTCGGCCAAATTTCTCAACTCCACATCGACCAGTTGTTTCATTATCCGATGAAGACTTTGATATTGGTCCTGATGCTTTTGAAGTGACTTTTCCTCCGTTTGTTACTGTTGTTCCAGAAATAATTCAAGGAAAAACGAAAGAAATTATAAAATCAACCACTTTCTCCACCTCAAAGCCGTTACCCGATTTCTCAATTGATATGGTAATTGAATTTAGTTTTAATATTAATTTAAATTATTAATTAATTTAAGCCATTGAGAGAAGAAACAGCCCAGAACTTAAAAACAGTTCAAGTAACAACTTCTACGGCTCCAGTAAGAACTTCGGAAAAAACAACGTTTAGTCCAATCAGAAAAGAAATCGTGCAAAAAGGACAAATGATGTCTGAAAATGTTGAATCACCATTTGAAACATCTTTTGATGGTGATGCAGTTCGATTCACGGATGACAGTATAGAAAATGATAAAAGCCCTAATTTTGAAGAATTAGAAGAAGAAGAAAACGTTGGTGATGCAATAGTTTTAGAAGTAGAAAATAGTGAAATAAAGACAACGGCAACAACAACGGAAGCATTAACAACAACAAAAACATCAACAACAACAACAACTACAACATCATCAACAACAGACTTGCTGGAAGAAAAAATGTCACCAACATTTACATCGCCTTCAATATTTGTTTTCACCACATCGACACCACCAAAACGAGTATCACCACCGATAATTGTAACATCACCTCCTAAAGCCTCACCAACTTCGTCAACAACGATGGTAAAAAATCAGGAAATTGCAAATAGTGGGCAGCAAAATGAAGAACAGTCGGAAAGAAGTGAGAAATAAAAAAAGAACCTTTTTTAATAAGAAATTTTTTTCAGAGTTAGCTATTATTCTGCCAGTAATGATAATTCTAGCATGGATGGTGATTCTTATTTGTATAGCTGGGATTGTTTGCTGCAAAAGAAGGTGAAAACTCAATTTAACTTTTGAAAAAAATTAATTAACAAAATAGCAGGTCATCACGAGAAACATCACAACTTCATGCAATGTACGGCGCTGCTTATGGTATCCGCCCAACATCTTATGAATCAAAACGAAAGGAATCATCGTATGAAGATCATTTGGAACGAGCAGCGCGACTTGGTGCACAACAGGTAAATCTGATTCATTCTTTATTTTTGTTAAAGCTAACCATATTAATCAATAATTCTTAATCCCTTTAATATTTTTCTAGATTAATAATAGTGGTGGAGGTGGTAAAGTATCATTATATGGAAGCTACTGGAATCTTCAACCAATGTCATCAACAAGCAGCCAATCACCAGCGCGTCTTTCAACACAAGAGAGACAGTCACCGCCGGGATTTATAAATAACGGGTACACTAATCCAACGGTGTGTTTTTAGTCTTTCAACTAACTACATATTAATTGGAAAATACAACAAAAGTTGAAAGAAACAGATAATTTCATCTTTAAATTTTTTTTTACTAAAATTTGAGTTTTCTTCTAAAGATTAACAGTTATAAATGTAAAATTTAATCTCATTTAAAATACATAACGTTTCAATTAAATCACTGACAAACATTTTTTTTAAATTTCAAATTTTAAGTACTCCAAAAAGTGTTCATGATTGTTTAGTGAGTATTTTGTTTCTCAGATTATCAAATTAAATAAGTTCCATCCAATTTAAAGCTTCGCTTGTTCAATTTTCTAATGAAACTAATTTTCCATAATCTTATATTACAGCGGTTCACCTACGCAGGGCACTATTAATCTTTTCGGATCCTTGAAAATAAACAACAAAAGTTAATAATAAATATCTAATTTTTTGTAAGTGAAACTGTCAATTGAATTACTTTCTTTCTAATACTTGTCTCATTATGTGTTTTGACACTTTAACGACATCAAAAATGCTCATCTTTTTTGGGTTGTGTAAAATTTAAAAATTATTATTCTTGTTTCATTGACTCTCATTTGTTCAGAAAACGTCTTCCGAACCTACACTCATCGAGTGTGTGCGGTTATAAAAGGAAAATGTCAGTTTGTGTTCGCCAATTTTTTTTTGTTTTTTTTTCAGTATTCATTAAAACCCTTTTTATGATGCCCTTTTATTGCCTTTTTATTTTTAAAGTTGACTAGGGAAGTATTTAAGGTCACCAATTGAACTTTTGATGAAATCTGGCACAGAGGGTCTTACGTGAGAAAAACATTGTAGAGCGTTCCAATCGAAGCGTAAAAGCAACATCTGAAGCTCGGTCGGTTCTAGAATATTTATAAGATTTGGGATAAATCAGAATTGGGTTTCAATTGGGGTTTTTTCACATAATTAACAGCATTCTAAAACTAGATGTTTGTTGTTTTGTTCGTTAAATTAATGAGTTATTTTCATCCGTTTGGTTGCTAAATTGTATAGCGATAGATTCATAATTTTTTAGTTTCGGCAAAAGAAACAATTTACATTTTTTTTCAAATATTTTACTGCTAAACAATTTAGCAACCAAACGGATGAAAATAACTCATTAATTTAACGAATACTCAGCAAAACTACAAACATCTAGTTTTGAAGGCTATTAATTATGTGAAAAAACCCCAATTGAAACCCAATTCTAATTTATCCCCCCCCCCTAAATATTCTAGAACCGAGCGGGTTTCAGACGTTGCTTTTACACTTCGATTGGAACTTTTTAAAGTTTCTCACGTAGGGGCCTTAACTAGGGCTCCCTCGGTTTCTCCCCTAAAAATTTTATTCTGCATAGCTCATAAACGGGAAATTTTAAAAACTCGGCATTTCTTGTTTTTGTCAATTTTTAATAAATTTTTATCGTGAAACCATGAAACAAATTTTCAACGTGAACCAAAGTTTTTATTTGCTTTTGGTTGTTTTCCATTCCCTTCGTATTCTTTCAACCAAAACAGAATTCGAAGCAATGGGTGTCGAACTTTCTCTGGATCCCCCGGTTTGCCCAATTCAAGCAAGTGGTGGAAAATCAAAACACAAAATGATCAATCATACTGATCGCCCAATTGCCTTCAAGGTAATTAAAAAGGAACGCTTGTTAACAATATATGCAGAGTTTGATGATTAGACTCATTTATTTCTTTATTGGTGGTCTGTGAACCGTAAACTCTACGTAAAGTTGCTCAAAATTGACGTCATATATGTACAATTGTTATTTTTTGCCCAAAACACTGATAGAATTTTGCAATTACCGCTTCGTTCGTTAACTAAGGTGTTGAGCTTTTCAGGATTGAAAGTATCCGGTTTGAGAATAACAGTTAACAAAAAATTCTTAGACCACGGTGGTCAAACCCTAGAATTAGAAAACTCTAAACGAACAAAGCGCTAATTGCAAAATTCTATCAGTGTTTTAGAGGGCAAAAATAACAATTGTACATATATGACGTCAATTTTGAGCAACTTTACGTAGAGTTTATGGTTCACAGACCACCAATAAAGAAATAAATGAGTCTGTAATCATTCTAAGTAGGTTTAGGCACAATTTAAATTGAAAAAGCGCGAATTACAGATTAAATCAACAAACAATTCAAACTACAGTGTCAACCAAATTTTTGGAATAATTAAAGTTTGTGAAGTGTTCAATCTTGAAATTACACGAAAATCGGGAAAACCACAAGCGGATAAATTAGTGATTCAATATGCGGCAGTTGGTGAAGATTGCACTGACCCAAAAGCCCCATTTGCGTCTGGAAACCCAGTATCACAAGTTTTTACAGGGGAAACTATAATTAAATTATCAGCCGCTGAATAATAATTAAATGTATTAAAACGCTTCCCTACGAAAACACATCTTGTCCTAATAAAAAAATTAAAAAAACGGATGAAAACATTTAAAAATTAACATTGTCGATCTTCTTTCTCTATTTGCGCCGTTCTTTCTCCGATTGCTTCAATTTCGTCATTTACAATATTTACCATGACGGGATTTTCCATTAATTGAGCCAATGAAGCTGAAATAAATTTGTTCTTTCATCATTTCATTTACACCATTAAGAAACATTTTTAAGAGGAGCGGGATTGTAAGACCTTTGGGGTCGAAACTCCCAAGCATTGATCCAGAGTTATAATTGAAGTTTCAAAAGTGGAAGCTCGGTTAAAAACAAAACATTTTTTCTCTCTCGTCTCAATTCTTATTTAAAGGAATCCTTTTAAAAATTTCCTTTTTCTTTTTTCACTTACGGATATTTTTGAAATGGGCTGTTAATTGATCGTAGATAATTGTCCAAATTCGCTTATCCATATTGTTCATTTTGCAAATTTTTGAAACATCTTTCAGTGAAAACATTTTATTTTCGAGCTGAAAGTCGAAAAAACAAGCAGCAACTTTTTGAAAAAAATTAAATGAAAAATTACCATATCATCGTATTTCTTTCTTCTCTCATTTAATTCCTTCAACTCTAAATCGTTGAACACAAACAACCCATCGTATCGAACCTTGAATTTCAAATTATTAAAGCTTAAACATTAAAAAAAAAACCACACCTGATAGTAAAGCGACGCAATCATTGGGGTGTAACACCACTCATTGAGAAGCTGAAAATAACTAATAAGACTGATTAATCTGGAATTTATCCGAAGAAGCTAAAACAATTGAGCACCAACGCGACTCTAATATGCACTTGTGAACCTCTACTATGCACCTATGGCCCACTATTATGCACCGACGGAACTCTACTGTGAACCTCTGGCTTTGCTATGTACTCGTGAGCCGCCTCTTGTGTACCCGTGAGCCGCCACTGTACCTATGGGCCTATGCTATGCACCAAAGGGAATATGTGGGCATCTAATGATTTTCTCAAGATTGAAGTGATTCGGGGTGACACAAACAATCAGCAACGAAAACCAAACTGGGCTACATTGCTACATTGATTTTAAGAATAAATTGATAGAGAGACATTTAAACTTGTACCTCAGGATAAAACAGTAGATCTTTTTGATGAACGACATCACTGCATTCGGCTGAAACATTTCGACGAATCGGATAAAACTTGTCATAATTTCTTAGCAATTCTTTCATTGTTTCAATCAATTTTTTGTCTCGTTCAGAAATTCTGAAACCATCAAATCGTCGCGACGTCCATTTGCTTGGAACCTTCAAATTTTAAATTGATTTTTATTTGTTTAAAAATGCTCACCGTTTTTAACCTTTGTCCGGGATGTCTGAAGGAATTTGCTGACTTTGAACATTGCATCGAATAATTATCGATTCTACTCGATTCCACGCATTCAGCCATTATTTTGTTTGCCGTTTCAGCTGAAAATTTGAATAATTTTGTGTTTTTTTGTTGAAGAAAATAAGAAAAAAACAAACTTTTTTCCTTTTAGTTTAAACACACATTTTTCGCTTAAAAAATCGATAAATGTGGTTTTTTTCTTGAAAATAAACGTAAAATTTTCGTGGCTCTACTAAAAATACGGGAAGATTAGAAAACCAACAACAAAAAATGCAAAAAAAAAATGGGCACACTACAATTTCGCGGTCATTTGCCTATAGGAAATTCGCGCGCAATTGTGCCAGATCAAAACAAAATTTTTTTTTTTTTTTTAGAAAGTGGCGAGATTTAGAGAAAAATGAAAAATTCAATCGTATTCCGGGATATTTTAAAACTGTTGCTGATCAAAATATGTTCTGTGGTTAAATTTGAAGTTAACTTCTTCAGACGATCAGATCATTCTTTTAATTTGTCATTTTAACCAAAAAAAAAAAAAAATCAAAATTTGACATACTTTTTCCTTTTTCATTATTCGTTTTTTCGAAATGAATAAATTGAGTGTAAAGTTCTTCATCAAACTCAATTTCTTGAATGAATTCCTCGTGGTTTTTTTTCGCCGCTTCTTCTCTTCAAAAATTTACGAGAACAGTTTGAGTTGGAATTGTTTTGCTTACTTATCCTGGTCGAACATTTTTATTTTGAATTGTTTTCGGTTTGAAAATCTTCCCGGCGTTGAATTGTATTCATTCCATTCATCCAAACTGTTTTCTTTTTTTCCTGTCGCAATGTAAGCATAGTTAAAATCAAGCACTGCTTTATTGTCACTTGTTTCATTAGTGAGAACCTTGCGTTTTAAACCATTTTTTTATTTTTGAGTAATTTTCATTAGACACAAACCAACAATCCATTATGATAACCAGAATATGAATGACACGACAACAATTGATTTATATGATTTTCTAAAGTGTTTCGATTTGGCAAAACTGATGGGCTCAAAACCGGCCAATAAACGCCTGCCGCTTCCGGAAACGGCCATTTATATTTGGTTTTTAATGTTTCAATAGTTATTTGATTATAGTCAATATCAGTACAATCTTCATCCAACTCCACATTTCTATTTGGTAATTTTCTAAACTTTTTTTCTTTTTTTTTTCAATTAAATTATTCAATAATTTCATTGTAATAAATGGAGATTTAAATACCCATCGGACCCATTACAATATCTCCATGTTTTTCTATTCTTTTCCCACGTATCTGCCAAAACTGGATTGTCAGTTTCCAGAAGATTGGCTATCTTTTTATAACTTTCCCTTGTTTTCTTTCCTAAAAAAATAAAACAGATATTGCTTTTCCCTCATTTGTTTCCTTTTACATCTATGCTTAAATCAATTTTTAACAAAGAACATGTTTTTCTTATTTTTTTGAAAGTTTATCACTAATTTCATTTCCTATTTTCCAAATGTTTTTCTTCAAAATTAAAAAATAAAACCAAATAAAAATGAAACTTTATTTTCTAACAACTTTTCGAGTTGTTACTCACTTTCGAAACGCCCAACTTCGTGACATTGAATTTGATAACGATAAGGACTTTCTTTACTTGAAATATTATATTTGACTTCGAACGGTGATCTTGAGGATCCTAAAAATTTTAAAATTGCATTTTATTTTACATAAATTCTTTTCAATTTTTTAATTCTTACGTTCGTTCAAAAATAATTTCCGAACTTCAACAAAATTCCATGCTTGAGCGTCATTTCGAAAAATAGGCGCCTCATCTAAACCAATCATCATCGGGTTTTTATTTCGTTCCATTGGGCTGAAAAATTTGGAATAGTACAGAGACACTAAATTTCCACCTTTTCAAACAAATCAAAATAAAAAAACAAGGAAAAAAAACGACGAAAAAACTTACCATGCGTTTAGCAAATAATGAAATTCATCTTCTACTTCCAAATATTCGTCGACTCTGAAAAAAATTTAATATCAAAAGGCAATTCAATTCCAGTTGTTATTTACCCAATTCCTTCATTTGAAGTCGATGTGTTTGGAAGATCAATTCTAAATTCGCTATAATTCTCGACTCCTTTAAGTTGAACTGGTTTTTGAACAAATTCTTTCTGCTGTTTCTAAAATTTAATTTTAAAATTTAAAAAATTTAAAAACTAACAATTTGGTCGTCTTTTTTTCTTTTTGCAATCTTTTTTTTTAATCTCAATTTCAAGTCTTCGTTGACCAAAACCCTTTTCCCATCTTTTAGTTCTGTATTTTTTATCAAAAGTGTTCTTAGTGGTTGCTCGAAAATGTTCCCAGCTTTAGCTTTTTCTTCTTCGGGCAATTTGACTTGTTGCTCATCTTCCTCCACTGTTTCCTTTTCAGGTACAGCTTCAGCTTCCTCATCTTCTTCTTCTTCTTCCTCCATTTTCTCCTTTTCAGCTTCGTCTTCTTCTTCTTCTTCTTCCGGCAATTTGACTTGTTGCTCATCTTCCTCCACTGTTTCCTTTTCAGGTACAGCTTCAGCTTCCTCATCTTCTTCTTCTTCTTCTTCCTGCATTTTCTCTTTTTCAGCTTCGTCTTCTTCTTCTTCTTCCTCCATTTTCTCCTTTTCAGCTTCTTCTTCCTCTTCAGGCAATTTTGCTTGTTGCTCGTCTTCCTCCACTGTTTCCTTTTCAGGTACAGCTTCAGCTTCCTCATCTTCTTCTTCTTCTTCCTCCATTTTCTCCTTTTCAGCTTCGTCTTCTTCTTCTTCTTCTTCCGGCAATTTGACTTGTTGCTCATCTTCCTCCACTGTTTCCTTTTCAGGTACAGCTTCAGCTTCCTCATCTTCTTCTTCTTCTTCTTCCTGCATTTTCTCTTTTTCAGCTTCGTCTTCTTCTTCTTCTTCCTCCATTTTCTCCTTTTCAGCTTCTTCTTCCTCTTCAGGCAATTTTGCTTGTTGCTCGTCTTCCTCCACTGTTTCCTTTTCAGGTACAGCTTCAGCTTCCTCATCTTCTTCTTCTTCTTCTTCCTGCATTTTCTCTTTTTCAGCTTCGTCTTCTTCTTCTTCTTCCTCCATTTTCTCCTTTTCAGCTTCTTCTTCCTCTTCAGGCAATTTGACTTGTTGCTCATCTTCCTCCACTGTTTCCTTTTCAGGTACAGCTTCAGCTTCCTCATCTTCTTCTTCTTCTTCCTCCATTTTCTCCTTTTCAGCTTCGTCTTCTTCTTCTTCTTCTTCCGGCAATTTGACTTGTTGCTCATCTTCCTCCACTGTTTCCTTTTCAGGTACAGCTTCAGCTTCCTCATCTTCTTCTTCTTCTTCTTCCTGCATTTTCTCCTTTTCAGCTTCTTCTTCTTCTTCCTCCATTTTCTCCTTTTCAGCTTCTTCTTCCTCTTCAGGCAATTTTGCTTGTTGCTCGTCTTCCTCCACTGTTTCCTTTTCAGGTACAGCTTCAGCTTCCTCATCTTCTTCTTCTTCTTCTTCCTGCATTTTCTCTTTTTCAGCTTCGTCTTCTTCTTCTTCTTCCTCCATTTTCTCCTTTTCAGCTTCTTCTTCCTCTTCAGGCAATTTTGCTTGTTGCTCATCTTCCTCCACTGTTTCCTTTTCAGGTACAGTTTCAGCTTCCTCTTTTTCTTCTTCTTCCTGCATTTTCTCCTTTTCAGCTTCGTCTTCTTCTTCTTCTTCTTCTTCCTCTTCAGGCAATTTTGCTTGTTGCTCATCTTCCTCCACTGTTTCCTTTTCAGGTACAGTTTCAGCTTCCTCTTTTTCTTCTTCTTCCTGCATTTTCTCCTTTTCAGCTTCGTCTTCTTCTTCTTCTTCTTCTTCCTCTTCAGGCAATTTTGCTTGTTGCTCATCTTCCTCCACTGTTTCCTTTTCAGGTACAGTTTCAGCTTCCTCTTTTACTTCTTCTTCCTGCATTTTCTCCTTTTCAGCTTCTTCTTCTTCTTCCTCCATTTTCTCCTTTTCAGCTTCTTCTTCTTCTTCCTCCATTTTCTCCTTTTCAGCTTCTTCTTCCTCTTCAGGCAATTTTGCTTGTTGCTCGTCTTCCTCCACTGTTTCCTTTTCAGGTACAGCTTCAGCTTCCTCATCTTCTTCTTCTTCTTCTTCCTGCATTTTCTCTTTTTCAGCTTCGTCTTCTTCTTCTTCTTCCTCCATTTTCTCCTTTTCAGCTTCTTCTTCCTCTTCAGGCAATTTGACTTGTTGCTCATCTTCCTCCACTGTTTCCTTTTCAGGTACAGCTTCAGCTTCCTCATCTTCTTCTTCTTCTTCCTCCATTTTCTCCTTTTCAGCTTCTTCTTCCTCTTCAGGCAATTTGACTTGTTGCTCATCTTCCTCCACTGTTTCCTTTTCAGGTACACTTTCAGCTTCCTCTTTTTCTTCTTCTTCCTCTATTTTTTCTTTTTCAGCTTCCTCTGCTTCTTCTTCCTTTTCAGGCAATATTGCTTGTTGCTCTTCTTCTTCCACTCTTTCCTTTTCATTTACAGCTTCAGCTTCAGCTTCCCTTCGTTCAAATTCTTCGTTCATTTTGAAATTTTTCGATTTTCTTTCATTCTCAATTTCCGCTTCACGGTTTATGAAAAATTCAGCTTCAATTTGGTCAGTTTCTTCCGACAAATGTCTGTAAATAGAAGTAGAAAAGTTATTTTTTTTATTTTTTCAATTAGAAAACTTGAGAGCCGCTCATGTTTTCGATTTATACCGTTTATTTTTCCCGAGTGATTTCCTTTTTTTTCTTTTTCCGTCTTTATTATCAGAAGAAATTATGTTGTCATCCGAATTTGACAGTGTTAAATCAATAATATCAGTCGACTTTAATTCATCTAAAAACAAATATTCAAATTTCGAAATGTTTATAAACGAACTTAAAACTGCGTTTTCTGTTCGCGCTTGTTTTTTAGAAATGATCGACGTCGTTAATAAATTCGTTTCAGATAATCTTTTGACTGTTTTTCTTTGAAGATTTGAATCTGCTCTGAAGTTCAAACAAACTACGTTTTAAAATTATATTTTCAAAAAATTAATTAGATGGGTTTCAAACGATTTGTTCACCTTTTGTTTAATTTCAACACTTTCTCTTTTCGTTTTTCATAATTCAGTGTTTTTTTAAAGTCGAAATCGTATCGACTTTCAACCATCGATTCAACAAGTTCAATAAATTTTGAACTGTTCAATTTTCCAAATAAAGCAATTTCTAATTTATTTTTGTTTAAAGGATCGAATTGGTGTTTCCCGTCTGATGCTGCTGAATATATTTAATTCAAATCTTGAATGTGTCAAATGAAAAAATATTTTACAAATTCTTTTGAACTTGAAAACTGTATTCATAACTTTCTCAATTCGTTGCATCTCATTTGATTTACTTGAACAATTTTTTTGTTTCATGAAAGTTTCCAGTTTTATTTTGTTTTCTTCAAAATTCGCTGCACTCTCAGTTGTAAGCGGAATTTTTTCTGAAATAGAAACGTTTAAAAATGGTTTTTGTTTTTCTTTTCGAATTATCAACTCATTCTGAGATTTTGTTGTTTGTGACAAATCGGAGTAAGATTTTCATCAGAACTTCGATTCATGATTGATTCAATTGTTAGTGCTAAAAATTGGCTGGATTCGTAGTTAATTTATAAAAATAATTGCTTACGTGTCGCCGTTGCAGGAATGTAGAGCCCATTTCTTTCGTAACAGTTCTTTCCAACAGTTGTTTTATTGTTGTTGAGCTGACTGATATTAATTACGTCTTCTCTTTTTCTTTCTGATTTTAAATTTGAAAAATGAATATTTTAAAAGATTGATGAAATATCTTACTGGTCATTTTTGGGAGCTTTTGAACCTCGATTTCTCTTTCAAGCAAAAATTTTAAAACATTCTGCAATTTATTTGATTAAAAACAGCAAATTTTTTTTGAACAATTTTCAAAGTTTTTAATGCTCACTTACTTCTTTTTCTGTGTTCATTAGTTTTATATTAGCTCAACGAAAAAGTTTTATATCAAATGATGAATATAAACAATTTTTCTTTCAGTTATAATAACAAAAGAGAAACTATCTGGCAGTTAGGAACTAAATGATCCTTCTCCAGGCGGAGAAATCAAAGAAAAAAGACTATGGAAGAAAGGGATTATATCAATATTGTTTATTTAACTGTTTTTAAGAAATTTTTAACTTAGAATTTGATAAAATTTACTTACATCCGACATTTTGGATCAATTGATAACTGGTATCTCAATTCTTCAACTTTTGATAAGCCTGAAATTATTGTAAATTTGGATAAAACTGGAACGAGAAAAACGAAAATAAAAATTATTTTGTAAAACCAGCCGATTTGTGGGAAAAATAAGAATTTGGTTGAATATATATTCGATTCAATTTTAATTTTTAATTGAAAATTTTATTAAACAAAGCTGGTTTTAACTTATGCTGAAGAAGAACAAAAAAATGAGAGGAAGAAAGGAAAAATGATGACTAAGAGATGAAATTTACGATGAGCAATAGTGAATGTGAGGAGACAGCGACGACTACGTAATGTGGGAATAAAAAACCGCAACGCGTTCGCCGGAAGACGAATTTCAAAAATGGTACAGCTTTTTGCGCGGTTTTTTAAATTAAAATTTCAACACTTTTTTGCTGCATCTTTGCAATATTTGAGCATTTTTTGAAAAAACTTATTTTAAATGTATTTTCGTCGATTCTGCGTAATTTATTATGGTGTTCCTACCAGCAAGTAATCTTTAAACCTTATCTTTAGTTTTATTGGTGACAAACCAAAGGAGGAAAGAACATTAGCAATATATTGGGTTGTTACTTTGTAAAGATTTTTAAGAAACAAAAAAAATACAATCAGGCAAAAAGAAGTCCGGATAATTAGGCATCAACACAATTAAAAAAAACAATTAATTAATTCACGGACCAGAAAAGTAAAATTATTTTTAAAAAATTTTAAATAAATAACAAAAAAATAACCACCTTATTCTATATAGACATCTAAAATACTATAACGAAACTAGCCTGATTACGTGGCGGCCTAACGTTTTTCCTTTACACCGCCTTCGACTCTCCGGGATAAGTTGGAATTCATGAACTAAATTTGAATAAAGAACAGAAATATTTTCTAAATTTTTAAGTGAAAGTTTTTCCTGATAGAACATTTCTACAGTCAATTATTTGGGAAAAAAGGTGGCTATTTAAAAATGATTTTTTGAGCTTTTCCATTAAAATATTTTATATTGAAATCCCACAATTAGTGACAAAAGTTCTTCTTTTAATTCGTCTAAAATTTACTTCAATAACTCTTTGTCATCCAACGCGCCATCGATAATAAACGACTATTTTTTTTTTAAATCACCAAACACAATTTTTCACTAACATATTGGTTAATTATTATTTTATCGCTGTTGTTTTTCTCAACAACGAAAATTGTATCTCCCAGTTTAGATATTATTCAAGATTTTAGTTACATTTTAACAAACTTTCAAAAAATCCCAGTTTTTAAAAAAAAAAAACAAATTTTAAAAACTGGGATAATCATCATCAATCATAACATTTAATTTATATTTATTTAAACACCACGAGAGGTGGACCATCTACTCCTTTTTTTGCAAATGCGGCACACTTTTTCCGCAACATGGTTCACTAAGTGTCTACCAAATGTTGTTTTATATATTATTTTTCCATATTCAATATTTAACTTAACTAATTAATTAAACGATATTATTCTTTTTGGTTAAAAAAACTATGGCCGCAAACTTTTGGAGTAGTAGTCATGCGTAAGATTCTTTTTCAATTAAACACATTACTATTTTTTAAATAAACGAGCATTTTTAGAGAGCAATGGTTATTGGATAAAACTGAGTTAATGCGAAGCCGATCCGAAGACTACAAATACTACACAGAAGAAGAATACGCAAAATTCAACATTTTTTGGGCGAATTGTAAACGTTATTAACATAGTTTTTTGAAAGAAATGAAATAATTTCAGTTATGACATCAGTTTCAACAGAAGGCGCACATACACATTCAAATGTTGGATGTAAACTACGTCAACAAGTTATAGCAACAGCAGTAATGTATTTTAAACGATTTTATACAAGGCACCACAATTTTAAACAATTATTATCATTTTTAAATCGAAAATATGTTTAGAAGATCATTCAAAGATATGGATCCTTTCTTAGTAGCAGCTACTTCATTATTTTTAGCTTGTAAAGTAGAAGAACACACAACTTTCAGTGTTTCCAGTTTTTTGAAAAACACTGCGTTTGTTTGTAATTAATTGTTAAAAATAAAATAGCAAATGATGATAACAAATTTTATTTTAGTACCAAAACGGTGGGGAGTTCAATTTGACGCAAGTATTTCAAAAAATGGAGTAATTTATGATGCTGAATTCATTTTGGTGGAAATTCTTGACTGTTGTCTGATTGTTTACCATCCTAATCGGCCACTGAACATTTTATTACAAGATCTAAACAAATCCTTTCCACTGAAAGATTTTGATCAAGTTGAAGCTCAATGCCATAAAGTCGTTAATGACACTTTAAGATGTGATGTTGGTTTGTTATTTTCACCACATTGCATTGCTTTATGTATGTTAATTGGGTTTATTAAGTAGAGAAAATTCATTTAAAAAAATCTTTAGCTTCCTTAATAGTTGGTACCGAGCTAATGGGCCGAGGAGAAGAAATTCAACAATGGATTGTTGAAATTATAACTGATTTTGATAAAGTTGCTGATTGTGTTGATCAAATATACAAAATGTACAAACTATGGAAAGCGTTCGATGAAAAAGAGCAAGTGAAACAACTAATTGGAAAGTTACCTAAAATAAATATGATGCCACCAGGCTATTAATTTTTTACTTTTTTTTTTGTTTACATGAATAAAAAAGTATTGTTCAACATTTTTATCGTTCAATCATAAAACTAAACACGTTTTATTATAACATTTGGTCATTAAAAAACCCTTAAAATACCAAAAACAATATTTAAAAATTTGTTTTCTTGATTTGTAATAATTATTGTTAATATTCAAATGTGTTTGGGAACTATTGAAAATCAATAATTTTTTGTTCGGAATTGAAAAATTGTTTAAAAAAATGTTGAACGTTTGGAATTCTTTTTCTGTTTCGTCCTTGTATTATTATTCGAAAAATGTATTTTATTGGTTGTAAAAACGACCTTGAATGAGTTCCGAAAATTTCAAAAGTTATTGATTTAAGGAAAAAAAAGTAAAAGAAAAATTCTATGTTCCCAAACTAAAGAGAAATTGGAAAAAAACAAAAGAAAAATGTAGTAATTTTTAAAAATTTATTTGTTGTGAAGTTTTTCGTACAGTGCGCTGTATGAGGACGCAATCATAAAATGTAAGAATAAATCAATTTAATGCAATATTGGCCTTTTTTCTTTAAAAACAAATATTGTTTTTTTTAATAGAAAAAATTCGAAACTAAATAACTTGGTTTTTGAAGTTTGTCTTTATTGAATTCCTTTGGGAATCAAAAGTTTCTTTTCTTTTTTCTCATCCGTTGTTTTCCTCCTTCTTTTTTAAACCTATTCTTAAAAAAAATCGACCATCCGACCCTTAAGTAGTCTATATATTTTTTACGTTAAAAAAATTCCCAAATGTGAAGAGAGATATACTTCATCTATTTCAAAATACTTTACGAACATCAATCAGTCAGTTTTTAGCTTTTGTTCTATTCCACACGCTCCTCTCCCTCACCACTCCCTGTCTTATTCCTCCCTCTTTTACTGTGTTTTTAATGTCTCTTCATCACACTGCCTATTTCCAAAATTGTCTTCAATTTGAAACGATAACATTTACACCATCAAGTTGTTTAAATTTAAATTCCGCGCGCGTTTAGCATGTTGAAATTGTTTTGTTTGCAACGTTGACTCATTTAATTTTCCTCAAAAACACTTAACAAAAATTAATTTAATTTAAATATTTTTTTAAGATTTCTTTCAAGTTATGTCAGCTTTAAAAGGAGAACTTGTTTTTTTGACACCTTTAAAACAAAATCCAGAACACCATATTGTGAAATTACACAGAGAAGAAGTTGCCAAAGCGGAAAATGTTCTGTTAATTGCAGGAGGTCAACATGCCGGACTGATTGTGAATCGTTTAGAAATGAATGCAAATATTGGTGAGTTATTAGTTTCTGTACAAAATATGCTTTAAACCCTACTTTTACAGATTTAAAATCCGATGTTCAGCTCTCGTTCGTTGTGTCTTTAAAAAATAAAAATCGTAAACAGATCCAAGAGAAACGATCCCTTCATTTTAAAATTCGTCAAAATGTTGAGCCAGAAATGGGTCGAGCTATTGTTCACAAATTTTTTAAAAATTTAGTTACTAATTTGCCACCTGGTAGTTTAATTCATCAACATTTTTCAAATAAAAATTATCTGATCAGATTATGGAACATTTATTAAAAGATCATTAACGTTGTTGCATAAAGATTTTTTCGAAATTCAATCAATTGTGATCGAGTTCGAAACTGTTGATGAAAAAGAACAAATTTCAATTCCAGATGCTGCACAATACGGTGATTTATTAAAATGAATTAAAAATAAATTTTTTTCACTTTCAGATTCCGGATCAGAAATAGAAGAAGTAACAATTGGGCATGTTCAAGAAGTTTTAGAGCACGCATTTCCCAATGGATTAGAAATAACAACAATTGCAGAATGTTTAAGGTTTGTATTTGTACTTAATTTATAATGCAAAGTATAAATTATTATTATTTAATTTAAGATGTTCTGAAGAAGAAACATCACACTTCTTAACCGAACTTGAATCATCTGGAATTGTTCGAAAAGTTGGTGAGGAATGGATTCGAATTGATACTAGAAGAGTCGATGAAAGTATTGAAGCACATCGAAATGGTATTAATTTCTTTTTTCATTTATACTTGAATTACAATTTTTTTAAATAGCTTCTACTTCATCGGGAACTGTGATAAATGGAGATCAACCTACTGTTGCAATCATTTCATGCCTTTTTGTTGAAAAACAAGCAATTGATGCTTTGATCGAAGAAAGGTATTGAATAAAATAAACATTATAAACAGTTTGAAGTAAAGTTCGACTATTCACAAATATAAATCTGGAGGAGATTCAAACGTTTACACAATTGGACGAATCGGATCGCATCGTGTTGTTGCAACAAAATTAGCTTTAATCGGAGATTCACGGGAAGCGATTACAAGTGCCGGTTCAATTACTACAAGGTTTATAATATATACAAGTTTAAGAATAAACTACAAATTCTAGATTACTTGGAAATTTTCAAAACATTGAACATGTTTTCATTGTTGGAGTGGGAGGAGCAGTTCCACACTTCACAAATGCCAATCTTCATGCGCGCCTCGGAGATGTTATTATATCAGCATCGCTTCCACATCAATACGTTTATGCTCATGATCTATTAATTGATCGAAAAACTGAAGTTATAACTGGATTTGCAGTCAGGTAAAATCTAAAAATCCAAGTTTTAAACAATTGGTTTTTGCAAATTAGAAATTGGGATGCTACTGATAATACGATTCAAAAAATTGTTGAAAATGGTGGTCAAGATCTATTGGATAAATGGAACGCGTCAACTAATAATGCAATTTCATCGCTAGAATCATCGACTGGGTCAGCTGAAGTAGAGTGGAGAGCGCCACCAGAATCGACTGATGTTTTGGCAATGACGGTGTCAAAAGGAAATGTTGTTGTGATGCCTCATCCAAAGTCGGAGCGTGCTGGACCAGAAGTCAATTTTGTTTTGAAATTCTTTTCAAAAACCATTAAGATTTAGATACATATGGGAACAGTGGGAGCAATGGCAACAATGAAAAAATATGAAGCTTCTGGAAATGAAGAGGAATCCATACTACAGGTAAGAGAATTTGATTCATCCTAAACATTTCAAAAGTTCCCAGATCCGCGAATCCTTCGCAGAATCGTTTGGCGTTCGTTGTATGGATGCAGGTTTCGATTCAGTAGTTGGCGCAATTGTAGGATCATGCGTAAAATCATGGGCATTAATTAGAGGAATATCTGATTATCAGCATGGGCAGAGCCGAGCTGGGAAAGTTTGGCAGGTAAAATACAAATTAATGAATTAATTGTATTAGTTAAAAGAATTTAGGCACACGCAGCGGTAAGAGCAGCCGGAATTACAAGATGTATCATCGAACAACTGCCAAGCACCGCTTAAGAATTTATATAATTTATTCCAATCATTTTTTGTTTGTTTTTAAACCATACAAAAGCTTTATCCTGTTTTAATCTTCTATTTCTCTTAAATAAGATAACTACTTGAAATTTTATTCCCGAATTGAACCACAAAATAAAAGAAAAGTATTGATTTTATAATTTAGTTTTCATTCTTTATTAATGTAACACTTTTGATCAATTATTTTATTTTTTGTAAAAAAATCTAAACAATTATTTTCAAGTAAATCTCTAACATAAGAGTTATTCACACTATTTGCCCATTCTATTTCTCTATTCCCTAAAAAATGGGAGGAGCCTTAATTGGTGAATGTCATATAATTGAAGGAAAAAATGTGGAACACTGCATCAAACAAATTCGATCCGAAATACCTAAACGAAAAATTGTTGTCGCCTAGTATTCAGAAATGTCGATTAATATGAACTCGAATTTTTTGAAATTGATCACGCATTTTCGGAGACAAGATTTAGTGAGTCTTTATTTTTTTAATTGAATATTTAATTTTTCAAATAAATAAAAGTAAATCAAGTAATTGTATTGATGAAATACAAAAAAAGTATCAATAATTTGTTGTTGACCCACATAAATTGGGAAGAAAAATGAATCGGACGGATATTTATATTGTTGTAGTTTTCTCTTCGTTTCTATTATTATTGAGATATTTTATAGGATACAAACATTTGAAAATTCGAATCAAGGACGATTTATTCTCTCTTATTTCAACGTTGAGAAAAAAACGCAACTTTTAATAAAAGTTAAAACTATTGCTAACTTTCTTTAAATATTTTTTCGCCAAACTTTTTAAAATAAGAAAACGCTTAAATATTAATTATAATCATATTTATCAATAGAGCGTGGCTGCAATGTAGCCACATTAAATCTTAATAAACTGATTGTCAATTTAGAAATTTCAGACAAATTTTAAATTAGAACATGATGAACTTTATGAAGAAGCGAAAAAAACTGGGAATCATTTGAAAGTTACAAGTCATTATTACAGTGTAATGAGCACTGTAATTAACGAATACTTTGGTGGAAATTTTCATTTTGTTCCACCAAAATTTGAAGGTCAAACACTCGAGGATGCGTTAAAGTCTCTTCATGAGTAAACTTTTTAGCCAAATTATTGATCAAAAATCAATATTCTGACAGGCATATTGGACAAAAATTGGAATTATCTGATGGTGTTCATTGTTTAGATATTGGATGCGGAATTGGTGGGGTAATGGTGGATATTTCAAAAAGTGGAGCTAACTTAACTGGAATTACAATAGCTCAAAATGAAGCAGAAATTGGTATTTATTTTAAGAAAACTTCAAATAATTGATTTTATCTAGGAAATGACCAATTTGCAAAACTCAACATTTCAAATAAATGTAAAATTGTGGCCGCTGACTGTCATCAAATGCCTTTTGGTAACATTTCTTTGAGTTTAGTAATTAACATAAGTTCTGAAAATATTTTCAGACGACAATACATTTGACGTAGCTTATGCTATTTATTCACTTAAATATATTCCAAAATTAGAAGAGGTCATGAAAGAGGTTTGTCTATATTTTAACAAAACCTTGATAAATGAGTTTTAACTACATTTTTTAAAAGATATCTCGAGTTTTAAAACCTGGTGGAAAGTTAATTGTCTATGACTTGATGAAAACAAACAATTATGATGAAAATAATACGACACACAAAAAGGTTGAACAAATATAGTAAAACAAAATTCTAGAAAACCTTTTTTGCTAGATTCTTCACCATTTGGAATACGCGTGCGGAATGCCACCACTTCACACACAATCCGAAATCGAGAATTCAGCAAAATCGTCAAAGTTACTAAAGCATTCTCTAGAAAACCTTGAAGAAACATTTGAAAATCGACCATTTCACTATTGTTTCTCATCAAGCCCGCTATTTATGTGGCTTGTCACAAGCCCAATTATTGGTTAGATTTGCTCGAAAATCCGATATGTTTTTTTTTAATTCATCAGTCCAACATTCTTGCAGACAAATTAATTCAAATTGCTGAATTTTTGCGAATTGTTCCATCAGGATTTAAGCAGTTTAATCGAACTTTTCTTTGTGGTACTGTTCAATCTATTGTCGAAGGGGGGCAAAAAGGAATTCTTTCTGGCGCTCAAATTTTGACATTTCAAAAGTCATTGAATTAAACTTAACTATCATTTTATATCATTTCAATGAGGTGTAAACAATTTTAATAAAAAATTAAATAATGATGCACTTTCTATGTATTTTTAAAAACCCTAAAAGATTAACAAATAAAATTGCAAAAATAAATAAATCCAATTTCAACTTTTTTCTTCGAAATTAGATTTTCATTTGACAACTGTAATATTGGACGATGTATACACATTCGACTCGAAAACACTTTGATTTCTATAATGTTTTTTCGTCAAATCCCTATGAATCTCTTTTTTTGTCAATTGTTTTGTCTCATCTATTAAATAAAGATCCGATTCGTTATCCACATGACCGCTAGCTGTTATTTCACAGTCTCCATTTGGACTCAACTGGAAAATTTGTTCAATTGTTTGACGATTGGAGTTCTTTGAACGCATTCTTTTTTCCATTTCCATTTTTATATTTTAAAATAAATAAAAAACCTTTGTTGAAAAAATGTCGTTTTCTGTTGGTTCTCCATTCAAGAAATTGACCGGTCTCAATTCAATCAAATGCTTCACTTTCCATAATTCTTCATTTATCAATGGCGTATTTCGAAAAACTTCCATTCTTCCAATCTTTAATTTTTAATTTTTAAATATTTTTAGAAAAAAACACCTTGTAATTTTGACCGAATAATGATTCAACATATTTTTTTGTCCATTTTGGCTCGCCAGACAAATCGCGATAGAGCCAGGCCATCCATAACTTTGAAACCGGACGATTCTTAAAAATTTTGAAATTTGAATAATTTTATTTAAAAAAACTGTACATTTTCAATTGAAGTTTCCATTTTATAATCTTCCAAAGTTCCACAATTTTTTTCATAATCATACTCTTTCACTCCTTCATTTCTTCTAGGCAAATATCGAGTCCATTTGTTGTCTGGTCGATAAACCCATCTATCTGAAAAATTATACCTAACGCTTAGCACATTTTCGAGTAAATTATACTTACTTCTGATAACTTTTGCCATTTTATCACGATTTTTTTGCCTGAAAACCAGGGTTAAATTTAAAAAAAAGAAAAAGAAGATGGTGAAAAATAGTAACAATAGTAATCATACTGTAAAAATGATAAAAAAATGAAAATAAGATACTTTTAATCAATTCATATTTATTAAAATTTATTATTTTAAGCTTTACTGATAAATTCTTGGAGGATCAATTTCATTCAGTTTTGAGAAATCGATGTCATCGAAAAATTGATGACTTTTTATTTGATGACTTTTAAATCTTTTTTCTTGCTGAAAATTTTAAGTCTTTTATGTTTTAAACGTTGAGCACCAACCTCTAAAATTAATAAATTTTTGATGAGATCTTCTGCATTTTTATCTAAACTTTCAGGAATTTTATAAAGCAAATCGCAAACTCTTTTGAAAATTAAGTATTCTGATTCATCATGAAACGCGTGTTCTCCTAAAAACTAACTTTAAAAAACCTTTTATTATGAATTTTTTTCCGAACCTGTTAAAAATTGGAACAAAACTACTCCGAAAGACCAAATATCGCTAGCTGGGCTCAATTTTGCTCCATTCAACATCTGAAAAAATGAAGTTGCTTGATGTAAAAGAGTTTAAAAAAATACTTCTGGTGAAACATATTGGGCAGTTCCAACAAATGATGATCTTCTTTTTTCGGATACAACGTCTTGTTTAGGTTTATCAATTTGATCTTCATTTTTATTTAAAAATGCTGTTGATCCAAAATCGCTGAGAATCATTCGGCCATCAGCTTTTATTAGTAAATTTTCTGGTTTTACATCGCGATGAAGAATTCCATAAGAATGAATGTGATCTGCAAAATATTAAAGATACATTTGTAAAAAATAAATTCAAACCAAGAGCATCTAATAAAACGGCTGAATAGTATCTGGAGTCCGAGGTTGTTAATTTTTTTTGTGGCTGCTTTTGCATTATATGAAGAAGATCTCCATCTGAAAAATATTTCTTTAATGATTTTTGACTTTTAATTTAAAATTTTGTTTTAGTTTCAAAAAAAAACATATTGAAATAAAATTTCCTTTTCTTTTAAATTTATTTTTACTAACATTTGGCATAAGAAAGAACAAAATAAAGATTGTCAACATCTTGAAACGTTGCATAAAGCATCACAATAGAAGGATGATACGATTTTTCTGTTGAAAGCAACGCCAATGCTTCTTTTTCTCGATGAATATATTTTACCTAAATATAATCGCATTGTTGAATGATTTAAAAAAGTCTGTCTCTATTACACACCCTTTTATCCCGTAATATTTGCCTTTTTATGCACATTTTAATAGCAACGTCACGCTGTTTTCCATCTTTTTCTTTACCATGATAAACAATACTGAATGATCCTTCTCCAATTTCTTTTAGGATCTTTAACAATACAAGTTTTTGATCAGAGAAAAAGTTAATTAACCTCGTAATTACCCAACGATCTTGATTTAGAATCGCCTGTACTCGAGTTTGGTTGTTTCATACATAACGGCACTTCCATTCACTAAACTTGATGATATTTCAAAATTTAAAAAGAAAATAAAACAAATTAAAGTTTTAAATGAAAAAAAAAGTCAATTTTGACTTGAATAATTACTTTTTGGCTCTGAAATAACTAATGAAGAGAAATAGAGACGGCCTGGGAAACCAAAAATTTCAATAGAGCGCACTTTTTAATTTAGAAAGAAGCATTTAGCGGCTACTTAAAATTGTCCAGCTAATTTTAAAAACAAAGAAAATAATGAAAAAAATGAATTTAATACAAACTCGTCGTTTTTTTTTTAAATCAATTTCATTTCATAATGAAAATATCGATTTTCCAAGTCTTAAAATTGTTTTAATTTCAGATTGAAATTTCGTAATTTGAATACATTTTTTTGTGATTTCCATGATGTTTTAACATTTTTCTAAATGTCTGATAAAAATTGATAAAAAATGTAATGATTCATGGAAAACCATTTTTTTTAAATATTTATTCAAGGAAAAAGAGAGAGAAAAAAACTTTAAAAATCAATAATAATATTTTTTGATAAGCGAAATTTACCCATTTCCATATTTTTTATTTCTTCGTTTTTCAAAAAACCAACCAAAATTAATTGAATAATGTCAATTGCTCAAACTTTTCCATTACCGGTATTTTTTCGAATACAAAACTGGCCGATTTTATTATGAATATTTAAGACGATGCCTTTTCATCGAGATGTTAATAATGGTTGTCCACCAGGTTCAATTGTTAAAGTTACTGCAAGTCCTTATGCTGATAGAAACCAGTTTGTTTAAAACAGTTTCTTATAATTTATGAACATTTTCTCAATATTATTTAAAACATTAAAACCTGATATTTAAATCTAAAATTATGCTTAACTTCTTGAATTTTTTTGTTTACAATTTTACGTAGAAACCTTTTAAGCAGTCTTTAGCTGCTGTCAATTCTTTTTCTAATTGTTCAACAAAAAAACGAAAATAATTTAAATCGATTTTTTCGTATTTTCATTTAGTTTTCGATTTTAAAAAAATTTGTTTAGAAACGCTCAGATATGTTTAAAAACAAACAACAACGACGTTGCACTGAGAATTGAATTCAATTTCCAACCACCGACAAAGGTTTGAAACAAAATTGTTGTCTTTTTGTTAAGAAAAAAAATCTTTAATAATTATAGATAAAAATTGATTGTATTGTCAGTCAAAAAACATCCTCAGCTATTGAATCATTAATAAGAATTCCTTTGGAATCTAAATTTGTTCTTCTAATTCAATCACAACAATATGCTTTTCAAATTTATTTTAATGAATCAAAAATCACTGATTTTGTGCATCGTGTTGATCCGACAATTATAAAAAAAGTTGGAAAAAAAAACGGAAAATAATTTGTCTTTTTTCTTTTTTTTTAGATTTCTATTGAAGGACCATTGATTTGTGAAGAAGTTTTATTAGGACCTTCATCTCATTTAAGTAGTTAAAGAAAAATTAAAAGGAAAGCCCAAATTTGAAAATTCTTATTAAGATTTACCGAGCTATGAACAAATAACAAATTCGCCTCCAACTTCCCTTTTTCAAAATATGACACTTGGTTTTTCACTTTAACAGTTCAAATTTATTTTTTGTTAATATTTTAGAAGATAATTCAAAAACTCCTCTTCATTCAACTGACCTTCCTTCTCCACCACCTGGTTTAACAGCTTCTGAATCTGCTCCTTCAAAAGAACAAGAAAATAATTCTCAACAACTTCCTCCATCATCGACTTCATTTTTTTATACAGGAAATTCGCAGGTTTCTTCTTCTTCTTCTTTTGCATTCTATAAATAATAACTTTTAGGGGTTTTCGGCTCATCCTTACCCACTCCCTGGTTTGGTAGACAATAATACTTACCCATCACATCCTAATCCAGTTGGACCAATTGCTAATGTTGTGACGACTGATTCTACTACCACACCGATTGTTTCTACAGCTACTTCTTCTGCAAGTTTTTTTTTACTACACAGAATTCTGAATTTTAAGAGACATGCAAAATGCTGACAAATGGCAGATGCTAAAATATTTGAATTCTAATCAGAGCGCAGCTTTTTTTTAGAATGCGTCAGCTAATGATAAAGTATCAAATATCAATTTAAATATTTCAAGATTCCTACCAGTGTCACATGCGAGCCAAGAGTCACTTCGTCAACACCAATCAATAATTCATATCAGCCATATACAGTGACTTATCCGCCAACTGTTCCACCAACCCCAGCTTTTCCCCTACCGACTCAACAACAATCGTATGGTCCACCACAAGCAATAATTCCAGCTCCTGCTGCTGGTGGTTATTATCAAAATTCAAATCTGACGACTCAATGGCGAGCTCCTTCTGGTGTCGCTCCAATTCAACAAGTCATTCCATCACAAACTCTTGTTTATCCAGCAGCTTCACAATATGCTCCAGGATATGTTCAACAGCCAATTTATCAATATCGTATGATAACCCACCATTTTGTAAATATTATTTGAATTATTTATTTCCAGCAAATTATTATCCAGGAGTAGTCTACTATGAACCTGATCACCATCATTACTTTAGAGTAGGAAAATATTGAATAAATAACTTTAAAAAAATATAATTTTTTTTAGTATCATCATCATCATCATCATCATTGCAATTAAAATCTTTTATTGATTGCCTTTTTCAATATATAAAAAATAAAATAAAAAATCCTATCCGTAAAACTTAGAAATATTGAACCCAATAAAGTTTGAAAAAAATAAGACACAACAGTATTAACCGTCAGTTAAATAAGCTTTGAGAAAAAAATCTTCTCAAACATACATTTTATGACTTTTTTAAAATATTTTAAAAAACTTAAAAAAAATGAAATAATATGTATTAGCTATTTATATAATAATATTAGCTAATAGCTATTTCCAAACACAATATTATGATCAATTTCCTCGACTAATTTGTTTTGAATCGTCTGAAATTTTTAAATGTTTAAAATTATTCATTTTTCTCACATTTAATTTATCCATCAATATTCGAATTGGGACTATTTTGTTTTGGCAAGTCTCTGCCATTCTGAATTTCAAATTATTCATATCTCCATTGGATAATTCAATTATTTCTTCCCATTTTTCATTGAATTCTTTCAGAAAGTCTTGCGCTTCAAACGACGTTTGTAAAAACGCTGCAATCTGTTGCTCAATCTAAAAAATTGTTTTCTCTTTTTATTTTCAATTCTTTTAGTTATTACCAATTCATTGTCTGTCAAATAAACTGCAGCTGCAGCTCGTTTTACAAATTTTAAATGTTCTTCAATTACGTCCTCGATATCAACACACTGATCATCAATTATTGCTAAAAATCGATTAAATTGCGAATTTATCTGAAAAAGATTTTTTATTTCTAAACAAAATTTAAAAAAAATCGTATTTTATTCACCTGCATTGTCATGGTATTTCGAATTTTTTCTAAAATTGTGTTGATAATAAAAAATACATGAGAAATCAGTTTTAATAATCTTAACGCATTTTCTCTTAGCGCAATATTTTTTTCCAAAAATCGAAACATTGGGAAAATTAATGCGACTGTTTCTTTTGATGAATAACGGCACATATCAATTGCCCACACCACATGGAATATGTTTTCATAGCTGCAAAAATAATTTATTTTATTTTATTCAATTTTTTACTAGTTTTTTGAGTAGTTCTTACTAATCATCACATGAGCTAAAAACTGGTTGCATTGCTTCCATTGTTGGAACATATTTTGGGTGAAGTGGTTGAACGAATTGCATTCTCGATGAAACATTCGGTGTATTTCCAAGCTGAATTTATTTTACTTTTTTTTTCAAAACTTTGGACAATTTTTTTATTAAATTACCGAAGTTATGGCATCAAATGTGAAATCCTTTCCTTCCCGACCAAAATTATTTGTAACCGAAATCGCTGTCGCAAACGCGTTCGATACTTGTTGCTTACTCAAGGCTGCAGTTCCAATGCGTAACCCCATTGAAGCTTCCCTGTTATTAAATTAAACATGTTTCTCTCAACGAAAATGTTAAAAACTTACTTTATATAACAATAGAGCGTTTCGGTAAACTTTGGGTTTTCAAGAAAAAAAAATGATGTTGCTCTTTTTAAATGTTTCTTCAATTTCCCAGAAATTAAAACCGTTCTCATAACTAAACCACAAACGACGTTTTTTAACCCTTTCAATAAATTTGCTATCTCCTTATCGAGAATAATTTTCGGCGATAGCTTAGATTCTACAATTAATGTGCTCTGATCAATTGCTTCCAAATCTTCATATGACGCAGTTTTGATTTGTGGTAAAGATTTTCCTATTTCGAATAGCTAAATTTAACAAAAAATAATAATAATTTTCATTATTTTTTCTTACAATTCGAACATCTTGATTCGTCATGAAAATTGGGATTTTTTTCACTTCTAACAAATCTGTTGTATGATTTTTTGCAATAATCCATTTATCAACGGAAACTTCTCCAGATTTTATAAACTCCATCATTTGTTTACAAAATATTCTCATAGTGTAATCAAAAATGAGATCTTGAACATATTTTCTGCAAAATTTTTTAATAATATTTTTGAATCTTAACATCTTATTTTACTCTTTTTCATCCAACAATTCATAACATCTTAACAAATAAATTGATTCGAGCAATTCAATTTGTTCTAATGTTCTAAAAAAATTTTGTTTCTATTATAAATAAAAAAGTTATTAACCGGAAACTATGACATTTAATCAAAAAACTTAATTTTTTTTGCCATTCATCAATTTTTGGTAAAATATGTATAAACTTAAGTTTTTTTGTCTGCAAAAAGCTTTTTTTAGAATGAAAATAAAATTTTTTAATTTTTTTTTAAAACAAACCCTTCTTAATGCATCGATATCTGATGTATACTCGCCAATAATGAATCGAATCGCTGCTATCAAAGCCTGTAATTGAACAATTTGCTTCAATATTCAAAAAAAATCCAACCTCTGTTATTGGTTCAATTCGTTTCACTCCATACGCTTCCCGGTGTGTTAGGAACAAATAGCAGTTTGCTAATAATAAAACACGTTGGGCTACAGAAGTATGGGTCTGAACAAAACACTTTTTTTAAATTTTAGAAAAAAAAGTTACCACGGTTAACGATACTGTAGATGTGAAAATCATTTTTCGATTCCCGTCTGACCGAAAAAGTCTTGATTCAATTCCGAGGAGCGCAGAGCACAAACATTCACAAACTGCCAACTCTGTTTCACCTTTAAGAAGAGCATGTTTTTTTTCAGAAATCTCTCGTAAGATATTTAATAAATTACATAGAGCTCCGCCAATTCTTGAATGAATTGGTGTTGAACTTAACGATTGTTTTGTACGAAAATATGGTTCATCTTGATGAATTCCATTGATATGTGGTTGTCTTAAAACTATCGAAGGTGAACTTTCCTGATTTGAATGTTTTTGGTTGAACTTTGTTGGTGCATTGTAGCTATTTGCCGATCTAAAAAAAATGTTTTTAGGTGAATTTGGAACGTTTTTGATTTACGAAAAAAGATGATTGCTCGCTGATAACGGCGTCGTTTGCAGTGATGTTCGCCCAGACGTCATTTGATATGGACTTTTAGGGCGGCTGGAGACAGCGGAACGCTCCATTCCAAGATTATGAGACGATGTACCACCAGTGTATTTTAAGTCATCAAAAGTGAATGATGAGTTTGCTCTTGATCGCGTTGAATCGTTTGCATTAAATTCGCCAGCTGAATAATACTTTTATTTTAACTTCAATTTGTTTTACAACAACTAACTTAATGTTGTCATTACTCTTGTTCGGCTCGCCGATCGCCTTTGAAATGGTGAAGATTGAGCTTTTGATGGGGTTCTTCCATTACTTGATGTTTCATCATTTGAGCCCCCATTATTTGAAGAAGAAAATAAATGAGTTTGTCTGCATCGAACTACAAAATCCATTAAAACCGTCATTTTTTCAGATCCATTGATAACAGAATTTGTTTGCTTTTGAATCGTTTTTGTAGCGTGAGGATCTCGGCGTTCACCTTTAAGCTTTTTTTTTGAAAAAACAAACGGAAACTAATTTTTTACATTTTTTGAAAAATTGATCTAAATAATCTTTTGATTGACTTGCATCTATCATTTGTTTTTGAGAAAAAAGTGCATTAGCCACGTCATCCACATTAACTAAATTAATTATTTTAGAAAAATTTTCTAAATTCAATTTTTATTTAAAAAACAACCTTTTTCATCTACATTGAAAACTTCTAGAAACTTTTTTACAGCATTCAGCTCCTCCGAACTAACAGACATCTTCTAAAATAATAAGTTGAAGAAAATTAAAAAAAACGGTAAATATTTTAAAACGGAAAACATCTGATTTCAAAAAAAAAGAAGAAAATTTTAAGAACAAAAACTTCATAATTTACGAAAAGTTGACAAAAAAAAACAAATGAGTAACAAAAAATGTGATAATAGAAAATAAATAGTTGAAAGGAAGAATCAGAGCAGGAAAAACAATTTTGTAAGATAACTCAATTTTTTGTTTTTGTGCTGGGAATTATAAATAACTGATTCTTTCTTTAAACCAAAATACTACTTTTTTGTCCCAAATTTTTTCCTTTCATAAAACAAGTCGGTTTTTGCACTTCCCAAATTAACAATTTTTGGACAACCATCTCGATCTTTTTCCATAATTGTGCATTCTTTACAATAATAAGCATCACTAACTCCTGCTCCACCACAGATAACACATCGTCCCTAAAATATTCAATTCATAAAAATTTTTGATTTTTTTTAAACAATTTCTTCAAATTTTTACTTGATAAGATCCATAATTGCATTCGTCACAAATTCGAACCAGTGTACATGGTCTCACATAAGAATCACAAATCACGCATCGACCGTCACCTAAAAATTAATGATTTTGATTTTTTTTTTTTGAAAATTTACATTTATCACAGAGTCGACCAATCGCCACACCCGGTTGTTTTCGGCAAAAAATTAAATCTGGATGATGCTTAGCCATTCTAAAAACTGGTTATAAACTAACAATCAATGATTATTTTAAAATATTATCTGTTAATTGAACAGCTTTCAAGAATATGAAAAAAAAAAAGAAAGAAAGAAGAAAATTGTATTTAAGAAATATTTTGGAATGAAAACAGAACAAGTTAAAATTACAGTACAATAAAAACAGAAAAACTTGAATAAAATTTCAACCATTATTTATTTACTAATTATTTAGTACTTGGTTTTATCATTTACAATTTGTTCAATTAAACTTTGAGCAAAAAAAAGTAACTCGATGGAAAGCTGTTCGATGTGTTTTAGAGATCGATCCAAAAAATAAAATAAACAACAAATAGAATGAGTTTTTTTTTAGAAAATGTTAGAAAACTCATTAGCCAAGAGAATCTAAATAAAATTTACAAAGATACGTTTTTACAACCATAGATAGTTATTTTAAATAACAAGACCTGGGAATAAAAAAACATTGAAAAAAAAAGCTGAAAGCATTTTTAAGAAATTCTAATGGGATCCTTTTTGTTTTTCGGATGGCCACCCAACAAGTCTTTTCATGAAACCATAAATTCTTCTAATTTTTGATGGCGGCTCAACCATCACATCATCTTCATAATCATCCGCAATTTCTGAGACTCTCATGATAAAATCTTCTTTGTTCCCTGAACGTTCGTTTGGTGAATCCAATTTTGACAATGACCATTTGCTTAATCGTTTATCTTTGACTCCATTAAATTCCGCTTTTTTTGGTGTCGACGGAGCACTTTTCGTCTTTCCACTCATTGTGATATTTTTAATGGCAGGTGTGATTCCGGTTGCTGTTATTCCATCATTCATATCTTCATCGTTATTCAACATTTCAACACGGCCTCGTTTACGACTCGATTTTATTGCCGGCCCATTTACAACAACATTTTTTGGGGTGCTAAAGTTTCTCGGCACTTCAGCTTCTGCTGATTTGCATTCGTTAATTGCGATTCGTCGCGCTGATCTTCTAACAGGCGTTGGCACCGTTTTTTCTATTTTTACTGGTGTTGTTTTAACAGATTTTTGTAATGAAGAATTCTGAAAATGTGTATAAATCAACCGATTGATTTACGGTCGAAAAAAAAACAAACTTTTTTCCCCTGGGTGCCAGAAGGAACAATTTCAAGACTTTTTTGACGTCTTAATGAAGCTGTTTTCTTTTTTTCCGTTTCAGATGTTGCAGATCGTTTAGTTGCGCTTCTCGTCAATCTCCGATCAATTATTGGTGATTCAATTTTCCTTGGAAGTGTAGATACTACAGTTGCTTTTGGTGTTCGAATTCGTCGACAAGCTTCTGCCTTAAACCAATTAATCGAGAAATACAAGAATTTTAACTTTACCTTGACTCGACGAACAGTGTTTCCAGACGGAGTTTTAGACGGTGACGGTTTGGCCGATTTGTTATTCGACGCTGATTCTTTTCGATCATCTTCTTCATCTGTTCCTTCATCTGGTTCTATTGATAAACTGTGAATAGGCTTTGTACTGAACAGATCCGGCGCTGATGGTCTTATTGGACTTTCCATCATAACTATTCTCTGAAGCGAAAGAATTTATTTTATAGTTCAACTTTTTTTTTTTGAAATGTTTACAGCTTCAACTAATTGTGACATGGACGAGCCGCTCATTTTGATTTCATTTGCAACTCTTAATTGGATTGTACTTTCGTTTTTAATAGGCAATGAAATTTCTGATGTTGGAGTACTATAACCACCACCACCTTCATCACCGTCATCCTCATCATCATCATATTCGATATCTTCATTGAGTTCAAAACCAGTGGGAACCTCAATCATATTTGGCTAGAAAAGATTAATTAACTTATGGATTTATTTTAAGCACTCACTCTAATAACTTTTCTTATCATGATATTTCTTTTCTCTTCATTTAATTCTTCTTCGTGTGTTCTAAACCCAGGACCACGATAGGACACACCTAAAATCTACACCATATTTTTTTTCATTATTTCGAACATACGACAGAAATTGGCATCCTTTGAACCATTATAAATAACTGGTGTTCTTTGAGTTTTTAGCAAAACATTTTCTTTATTGTTGACAAAAAGCATAGCATCAGGTCTATCGGTCAAAGCTTGATCCACTGATTCATTCTGCTTCAATTTCTTGATTAAATCTGAGCTTTGATACGTTGTTGTTCCTGAGTCGAACAAAACAGTAGCCACTGTGACGTTATCAGCTCGCAACGTTCGCCAATTTTGTAATGCAATTTTTAGAAGACATCGAGCATGATTTCTATTTGTGCTATTATCAAACTAAAATCATCCGATTATAGACATCGCAAAATAAAAACATACTTCAATAGCATCTTCTTCCTGTAGAACAATATTAACAGCATGCTCCCCAGAAAGAACATTTGTCAAACCATCGGAAGCAAGAACAAGACAAAAATCATGCTCTTAAAATAATTTTTCTTTTAAATAATACATAAAAAAATTACTTTGTAGAATATGAACATCGACATCTGGATCTGGTGAAACTACATAACTTTTTGTAGATTCACAATATGACCATAGATCTCCTTAATAATTATTTTATATTTAAAATTTTAATTACTAATTTACCTAAACTTCTAGCAACTGACAAGAATGGAATCGTTTCCATTGGTGCACTTCGACGAAGAGAACCATTTTGATGCGATTTTGTTGGTCTGCACCATACAACTCGAGTTACTCCACTTTTAACTGCTGTCTGAATAAAAATATATTGAATAGAAAAACTAATAATTAAATAACTTACGCTTCCCCCAGATTTTTGAATTCGTAGTTGCTCAACGACTGATTCAGGTTTATGATCAACAGTTAATGGTACAGATCGAACTCCATTTTCTTTAAAATAAAAAAAGTTACTTTAATTTAATACAGTTAAAACCACCAAATTTTTACCACCAAATTCTCCTAAATAAATTGCAGAATCTCCGACGTGTCCTGTGTATAATTTTCCATTCCGAATAAACACACAACTAACTGTTGTTCCAGCTGTTGATGGATAGCCCGAAGCTGTGTATGGCCATTCATCTAAAAAAAATGAATGAGCAGAAAACGTTTTTTTTGAAATACCGTGAACGTCTCGCATCATATTATGAGTCGCTAAAAATCCTTCCCGAATAGATTCTAGAATTTCTTTATCGCTTTTCGATTTAAATTTGGGAGAGTTCTGTAAATTGAATATTCGAATTGTTTTTTCAATTTTTATTTCTTCTTAAATTTGCAAAAAACTTACACAAATATTTTTTAATAAATTTTGTCGAACAAATTCACTGGCGTGTTCACCACCATGACCATCAAAAACTCCCAAAAATGTCCATTTTATCGAGTTGTCTTCATTTCTTTCTGTGTGAACTAAAAACCTGTCTTCCATATACCGTCGTCCACCCTGTTTTAAAAATTAGAAAATGTTTAATTGTTCTGTTTTACGATAATTTACCTGACTCGCGGCCACTGTTATTCGTAAGTTTTTTCCCAGAAACGATGGGTTTTCTAATTCATCAATTCCACCCATTTTTATTTAGATCTAAAAATTAATTTTATTTAAAAGTTTTTATAACTTCAAATTAAAAAAACGCGATGTATTTTTAAAATTTATAGACGCCTTGATTCACACTTCAATGTGTACTATAGAGCATTCTTTCCTCATGTGTCCCTTCCCTCTCGTAGTTTAAGTCTCTATTACAAAGTTCTCTCCCAAACTCTTCCAGTTAAATACAGAAATATTCTATTTAGATTATTTCTTTAATAAATTCTTTTATAAATAATTAATTTCATTTAATTTTTTAAAAAAACGATGCCTAATCTTGACGAGTTGATCGCAATTCGTAAAAAATTGAAAGCGACAGAAGTCACGTGAGAAAATTAATATGCGAATCTATTATTTAACTAAAATTCCCTTTTCAGAATCACATTGCCATCTGGAGATGTTATAACTGAAAAACGAAGTGAAAATGGTGATTTAGTTAAAATCGACAAATCAATAAATAAAAACGTTATATCAAATAAACGTCGTAAGAAAGTAACCTTTAAAAATCACCGCCAAACATAAAAGTTAGGTTTTAGGTTGAATATTTGAAAAAATGCGGATTTGTTGTTGATCTTGAACCTGATCTTTCTATTGGTGTTGCATTATCAGATCTTCTTTTTGGTAAATCCGCGTGTGTTTTTTTTTAAATAAAATTTTCTAAGCTCACCCTAAATATTACAGGAAGTCAAGATGTCGCAGCTGATTTTCAATTGCTGAAATCTCAAAAAATTTCTTGCATTTTGAATGTCGGAACTGGAATTCCGAATTTTTTTCCAGAACAATTTGAATATTTGAAAATCGATATATTGGATCTTCCAGAAACAAACATTTTAAATTATTTCGATCAGATTTTTCCGTGGATTGATGCTGCAAGAAATTCCAAAAAAAAGGTGAAATTATTTTAATATTTAGAGTTTATTTTTTTATACATATTTTCAGGTTTTCGTGCATTGTAATGCTGGAATTTCCCGATCTGCAACCATTGTTGTAGCATATTTAATGAGAACAAAACAACTAAGCGCCCATCAAGCAATAGAAACATGCAAAAAAACACGATGTTTTGAGTTTATTCTGAAATTCAAATTTTATGGTTTTTCTTTTACAGATATATGCCCAAATTCTGGTTTTTCCGAACAACTAATCAAATATGAATCAATTTTAAACATTTCATAGAAAATGTTTATTTTTTAATCAAAATAATATCAATTTCAAAAAAGTTTTCATAAACTTTTCATGTCTGCATATTGTTTGATTTCTTTTTTTTTATATTTTCTACCTAAAATAAAAGGTTTCAACCCATGTAACATTGATGACTCAATTTGTATGCCACTTGAAGATTTTCAAGTAAGATTTTTCCCGTTTAAATTTTTTAAAGTTTTTGGAAAGCTTGAGAATTGACTTCAAATAAAATATTAATTTTAATCTTTTAGAAAAAATTTAAGAATTTTTCTTTTGGAAATTTACCTTCGAACATTAGAAAATTACGGATAAGGTCAAATATAATGTTTTTTTTAGGAAAATTGTACCTGTATTCTTCTTCCTGATGATCAATTATTTAATGTAACTGATGAAGTTTATCTTTTCATGACCGGATATCCAATTCATATGTCATACATTCAACAATCTGAGCTGCAGCCTTTATTTCGTAAAAAACTTTCCGTTCGAATTCCACAACTTTTTTATTACCAATCAAACAGCGATTTTAATGAAAATGTTTATAGGTTTCCCTTCATTTATTTTTTTTTAAATCTTTTAATTAAATTTTTAAAGATCAATGAAAATCGTCGAAAAGGTGGCTTTATTTGAAGCGGATTCCTCGAAGAGCTCCGAAGTGTTGAAATACCTAAATGATAATCAAGTAGAAAAAAACCTTTGTTTTAGTTACATTTTTTAGACATTTCAGTATATTCTTACCAAGTCTCTTTCAACATCTGAAAATCGATGGTGTCTTGAAGGAGAATGCAATGCATTTAATTATGAATCAGACATTGTTAACAAATCAATAGGTAATTCAACTTACCATACTTAAATAATTCATTTTCTAGGCTTGTACTCACATAAAGCTGATCTTTTACAAATTATTGATTATCGAGGAAGATCAATTTTTGCAATATCCTCAGTTTTAGGAGAATTTAGTGTACCAACAGCCAAGACTCTTCAATGTCAAAACAAATGCAAACTTTTTCGCTGGTCTGAGAACGAAATGTGCCAGAGACAGTGCAAATTACGGTTTTTTCCAATTTTTATATTTTCATTTTAAAATAAATTTAACGTTTTTTTCAGACTTGATTTTGATCAAATCTCGGTGACGAGCGATTTGAAAAAAAATTTCGATTTTTTCGTTCAATCATCTGCTATTTACAATATTCGAGAAAAATACAAAAAATATATTGATTCTTTTCCAAGAAACTGAAATCATTATTAAATTATCACAAAATTTACATTTTTTAATGAGCTAAACGATTTATCCCAATTAAAAATTAATTTAAACAACGAATATTAAAAAAAAAACAAAAACCAAATTTTGTAGCAGCCGTTTTTTCTCAAATAACGATAATATTTTTTTGTTCGTTAAAGAAATAAAAAAATACTTGAATATATTTTAAAAACACGACCGCTACAACTCCAATGACTTAAACAAAAGAAAAATAAACAACAACACCGAGAATAAAAAAGATCTACCAAAAGCGGTACATAAATATTTTTGTGTTTTTGAAAAACAAAATTAATCAATTCTTGAAATGTTCGTTGAAAAAGCTAGAATAATCCACGGTTTTTTAAAGAAAAAAGCTAACAAATTTAAAAAGGGAAAAAATTCGCTTCAAAATAATTCGTTATCGAAAAATGAAGAATAATTTTTTTACCTCTTTGGCTTAAAGAATATCAAGTATTTTCTTTAATTGCACTATGAGCTGCCAATCCGATTTAGTTAAATCATCTCGGAAATATGTTTTGCACACGTCTATTGATTCTCGAGTTATCTAGAAATTAAACATTTGGGACCTTGCAATTTTTTTTCTTACTTACTCTACTAACAAGCGTATCTTCATGAGTAAAATGTCTTCCATATAACTTTGGCGCTTCACCAGTCGTATTTTCAATTTTTATGCAAATCTTCAAAATGTTTTTAAAAAAACTAAATATGTACAAAATTTAATACTTCTTCTCCCTGCTTAGCCAATGGGATTTCTTCATTATTTCTTTCAATTGACGAGACAGTTCCAAGAAGAATACCCTAAAATTATTCAGTTTAGCTTTATCATTTTTTTCAAAATAAATTTAAAAACATCTTTGCTCGGTACACAAATTGGTGTTCCTCTTTTTACTTGACCAGCTTCAATGCTAACACCACACACAATCGGATTTCTGAACTTTTGAAAAATAAAATTGAAACTCATAAAGGTTCATTTATAAATTACCTGGCATTGTAAACATGGTTTGGTAAAATTCGCAATTTACACGGAAAAATTGCTAAGTGCTCATTTTCTTTTCGTGCTTTTTCGCGTAACTCCTCACTTAATGACAAAAGTTTTGTGCATTAGAAAAAAAAGATGAAATTAAGCTACTTACCGATATTTGAGGAAACTGTCTTGAAGATGATAAATAATATCTGCCTGGAAAATTTTTACACCTTCGTGGTCTGCAAAAATTTGTGCTTCTCTTTCCACTTTAACATCAAATGCCAAAATACAAGCATACCTAAAGGCTCAAAAACTATTTTTTTGTCAAATATCTTAATTTCTTACTCTGCTTTATGTTCTTTCATAGCAGATGCTTTTTGAACATCTTTTTTGTGAACTGGTCCAATATTAACATTTGAATATGGTATTTTTTGTGATTTTAAAAATTCTAGCAACGCTTCTAGTGATCCAAGAGTTGATGCTTGTACATAAACTCCTTCTGGTTTTTTCTTAATAGCATGAAGAGCATTTGCTAATTGGCCATCAGCTTCTGCTCTGGAAACCAAATAAATTAAAAATATTGACACATTTTTTAACCTCAAATAATCAATTTCATCTTCTCGATCGGTGATATACAATGGTAACCCTGCTAGAACTTTTTCCAAATTTTTCGCTAACACTTTTACACCTCTTGCTCCTTTCACTTCTTTATAATGAATATATTCATTCTAAAGTATTTAAAAAAATTCAATTTGTTATTTATTTTCATAAATTTTCTCTTGCCTTTACTCTCATTTCTCTCAAAGGTTTTGGCATTAATAATTCTCGAACTTGTGTTACGATCGCACCATCAGTTCCAGTGAGAACAATTACGTCTCCAGCTCTCATGGTTCCGTTTACTAATATAACGTCAATTGTTGTTCCGAGACCAGGAATCGCCTTGACTTCCATCACAGTCGCATCCAATTCTTCACAATAAGACAGTTTTTTTGCATATTTCGTTTGAGTCTGATTTACTATGAATGACATAAGGTTTCCAATTCCATCACCAAGATAAGCAGACGTTGGAACCATGCAAACATAATCATCATCGTCGCTTTTGAATTTATTCGATAAAACAACATTAACACCTTGTTCGGCGAATTCAACAACTGTTTTTTCGTAGCGCTCTTTAAACTCAGCTTGAACACGCGGTTTTTGCGATTTTAGTAACTCATAAATATCTTTACGGGGATTTGATTCATATTCATACAGTCGATCAATCTAGAATAGTTTTTATGAAAATTTAAATTACTATTTTTTTTTTAAATTACCTTATTTAATGCAATTACAAACGGAGTTTTTCCTTTTAACAACAATTTTAATGATTCAATTGTTTGAGGTTCTAAACCATGCATAATATCAACAACTAAAATTGCAAAATCGCATAAAGATGAACCGCGAGTTCGCAAGTTTGAAAAACTTTCATGACCTAAATGTCAGCAATGTTCTTTATACTATTGAATAATGAAAAATACCAGGTGTATCAATGATAAGAAACCCTGGCACTTTCATCAAATCTGCTTTGAAGTCCCGAACTTGACGACAACGTTCTTTGATTGCTTCTGCTGGAACTTCTGTGGCCCCAATTTGCTGTGTGATTCCACCAGCTTCTCCTAATTGCACATTGGTACGCCGAATAGTGTCTAACATTTTCGTTTTCCCCGTATCTACGTGCCCCAGTACACAAATAACAGGAGACCGTAAATTTTCTGTTGTTCGTTTCAATTCAGCAGCTTCTTTTCTTTTCTAAAATTTGTTTGAAACATTTAAAATATTTGATTGAATATCCATTTGAATTTACTTCTATTCTAGTTTTAATCCTTTCCATTATTTGCTCTTTTGTTTCTTTTTTATTTCCGAACTCATCATCATCATCTGAACTATCTTCTTCTTCTTCTTCTTCTTCTGAATCACTACTTTCTTCTTCACTAGTTTCACTTGTATCCGACTGTTCGCCACTTGAAACTTCTTTTATTTTTTCAGTTTCCTCTTTAACTTGTTTTGTTGGGTCTTCCTCAATTTCATCAGCCATTTCCCAATCATCCAACGGCTCCTCCTTTTCGGTTGTTGTTTCAGTCGTTTTCGATTCGGCATCTAAAACAACCAATGGTTCTTCTTTTAATTGATCGTCTGAAATTCAATCAATAAATTAAATTGTTTGTTAACTCTTTACCTTCAACTTTGTCTTGGGCTGGCGGCGAAGTTTTTTCTAATTTTTCCAGACGTCTTCGTTTTTTTTCTTCTTGTTTTGCTTTTGTTCTAAATTCGATTCATTATTGAAGAGAATAAGGTGAAAGCTTACTTTTCATCGACATAAACAAACGATCCTTTTTTCTGACCTTCAATTGACGACTCTCTCGAAACATTCGGGATATTTACTGTAATAATTTATAAATATTTCGAAAAAAAAACAATAGAACAAACTTCCTGCAGCTTTTAGTTTTTCTAGCGCAATCTGTTGCTGTCTTTTTTGAGCTGCTGTCATATAAGTACCATCAGCTTTTTGTTTCTCAATTTCCAATCGCTTCGCCTCCTTTGCGGCTTCTTTCTTTTTTTTCAATTCTTCCAATTGAGCTTTCCTTTCTTTTTCTAAAATTTCTAGTCGTTCCTCTTCTTCTTTTTGACGTTTTTCTTCTTCATCTTTCAATTCTTGTTGCTTTCTCAACATTTCCTTGATCAAACTTAGTTGTCCTTTTTTTCCTCCGCCACCAGCTGCTTTTTTTTCTTCTTTTTCCTTTTTTTCCTTTTCTTTTTTTTTATCTTTCTTTTTTTGTTTTTTCTTATCCTTTTTTCCCTTTTCTTCATCATCATCATCGTTACCATCCTTTTCAGCATCATTTTCTTTCTCTACTTCTTCTGAAGGTGAGGATTCCTGATAAAATTGATTTCAAGCAGCCCGTTTTTAACGAAATATATTCAAACCTTTTTTTCACTTTCAATAACTGTTTCCTTTTTTTTAATAGTTTTTTCTTCATTTTTTTCTAAAGATTGTGGTTTTTTAGTAACTGGAGATGGATCTCTTGCTTTCTCCGAAACTTTTTTATCAGGTATGGGTACGTTTATTGCAACAGCAGGTGCATCTTTGTTTTCAATGCTGGCTAAAATTGCATCCAAATCATCATCTTCATCTTGAGCAGCCTTTCCTTTCTTTCCACCCTTTTTTTTCTCTTTCTTTTCTTTTTTGGGCTTTTTTTCTTCTTTTTTATCAATCACGGCTTCAGATGGAGTTGGTTCCTCATTATCAGAAATATTTTCTTCCTTATCACTTTCGTCATCAATCTAATAAATTCAATAAAAAATTTTTAAAAAGCATGAAGCTTACCAGCATAGCAAATCCACCTCTTTTTGCTGACGACTTTCCAGGTTTGGATTTTGGCTTAATTTCTTCATCATCCCAATTAACTTCAGTTTTTTCAGCAAGTTTTATTTTTGCTAAATTCCGTTCAGCAGCCTCATCATCCCTAAAGAAATTTCGAATTAAAAAAAAAATATATATTACTTTACCAGTCATCATCTTTATTCTTTTTTCCTCCTTTTTTTGGTGGCATTTTGAAATATTAAAATATTAATCAATCGTTTATCTGCAAAACAAATTTAGGTGTCTTTTATATGAACTTGAAAAAATAATTTTTATTGATGTAAACTTATAAAATAAAGCCAACAAACGAATTATTAATCTTAGTTAATATTTTTTTAAAGAACATTTTTTTAATAAAATTAAATTGATTTTTATATAACTACAAAAAACCTTTTTTATTGATTTTTTCCACTAATTTGAAAATATTATTACAAATAAAATAATTTAAACTTTAAGCTATGAAGTTAAAAAAAACTGGTGAATTCTATTTTTAGGAGGTTTCTTAAAATTAACCGATTAAAATAGGCAAACAATTGGATGTTACAAGTGCGCTCTTTTGATTCAATCAAGGCGCCTTTTTAAATCTAGTGTGCATACAACTTTTCAACACGTTTTTGAAAAATAAAAACTAAATATTCATATTTGAGGTCATTAAAATTATTTATTTTGGGAAAATTTAAAAAAAATTTATTGCATAATTTGTTGTATTCTGAAACAAAACTAGCATAGTATCGATATTTCCGGGCTATTTTTTGATGCTCAAATTGCATGGTTAAAATTGATTTTGAAAATTTTTTTGAAATTTTTTTTGAAAACATCATTTTTAAATCTGATCATAAACAGAGCACATTTAATTCGTTACAAATTTTTACATAACAAAACTCTGTAATAGTTTCCCTTTGTGTATTTCGATATTTGAAACGAAAAAAAAAAGGAAAGAAAGATGGTGATAGTTTAAGTAAGATTTTCGGTTGTTGATTGCAGTTACCATTTGTTTTTAAAACTAAAAGCTTAAGTCCGTGTGTATTGTGATAGGTGAGCTCGTGCGCGTCGTGTCTTACCTCCCCTTTTTAACCAGTCCAAAAACTGACATTATTTACTTCTCTCTCTCTCTCTCTCACTCTCTCCCTCTCTTCCTCTCTGTTTTTTTTTCTTTTCTTCAATTGATTTGTTTGACTTGGTCATTTTTGTTCGTTTTGACCATTTTCATTTCATTTCATCAATGAAACCAACAATGTCTCTAATTTATTTCCTTCTGCCTGTTCTTTCAAACTCGTATTATTTTAAACGAACCATTTATGGTGATGCAAATGAGTTTACACCAGATTTGGTGAGCCAGTACTATGTAAATGTTAAAAAAGAAAAGAAAAACTTTTGCATAAATGTTGATTTTGAATTTCAGGGAATTTCTTTTTATCCAGGACAACACGAACAAAACTTACCGAACATTTATCCAACACAACATGGATTTATTCGTCGAGAAAATCCATTCGATTTTCGAGGAATTGATCACAAGTTTTTTTCTTTTTAAAAACTTTATCGAATGTTTCAATAAAAAAAAAGAAGAAATTTCAGAAATTTCAGAAATTTTGGAAATGCAAACATCTGGTCGGATCGTCAAAGATCAATGGAGCACGCAAAACCGGGAGTGTGGAAAAAATATAATCGAGAAAATGCATTGACGGATATCAAAGGAATAATTGAAAGAAGAAAAAATGAACTGAAAGAAAGACGAACAAGAATTCAAAGTATTTTGACGACGGGACCAAACCAATTGAAGGTTTTTTTTTCTTACAATTGTTTCCCCAACAAAAAAAAAATTAAAAACAAATCTTTTGCCTCTGGTTTTTTTCAAATTCGTGATCTTTTTGCGCTTCGCAATTCTAAAAGCATAAAACAAACAAAAATATTTGTTGGGGGATTAATTTGTTCGTGGAAAATTTTAAAAGAATTTCAATTCGCTCCAAAAAACTGATTTTTGCAGGAAAAGTTTGCCGATTTGCACAAAAAATTGTTGATGAAAAATAAAAAAATTGTTGAAGCTTCATCTTTGTCGAAATCAACCACAACCACAACAGCAATCCCAACAACAAGCATAAAACCAGACGTCAATGAGACAAAATTATTAGAGAAAAATGAGGAAACATTTAAATTGAATAACGAAATGAAAAATGAAAAACAATCAGAAATTTTAATGGTAAAAGCTCCAAATTCATTAGAGAATCCAACAACAATCAATGATCTATCGAAATATCCGTCTCAACAAGTTTTTGGTTCAATTGTTGAATCAAAACCAATTCGAGTTTCTTCGGATGGTAAAATTATTCAAATATAATTTCATTAATATTTGAAAAGAGAGAGAGAGAAAGAGAGAAAGAAAGAAAAAATTTCTTCTTTTTCTTTTTCTAATAAAATACATTTTATTTAACCTAAAAATAATATTTTTGTCTTAACTGCCCAATATCTTTCCTGTCATTTTATTTTATTTTGTTATAATTTCAGAAATGATGAGCTATGTGACTTTGAATCTTTTCTCTTTGCAGAGTTTTTGTTTTCTTCGTCAAGTCATTTCAGCTCATCATTTGTTTACCAGCTCAGTTCGAATTTTAATTTTAATTCAAAAATTGTTGGATTTTATTTAAAATAAAAATATTTTTCAAGTTAAAAAAAAAAGGAATGAATTTTAAGTGAAAAAATCTAGAAAAATAAAATGTTTTGAATAGTTCCCCGCTTTTTTTCAAGTCCAAAATGAAAACACGTTTTTACACCGCCGTTGCATCTCCACCACCAAAAAACACATTTGAAGATGTCAACACTTTTGGTGATTTGCTTATTGATCTGAAATTATCTGTAATTTAATGGAAATGTTAAATTGGAAAAAAAGTGATCAATTGTTTGATACCTTCTGAATTGACTTCCACGTCGAATTACACTGTTACGAAGATTGTCAACCGCGCGTTCAACACTTTTTCGACGTTCACGTGATCGAACATTGCCACAACATCTGAATGCACAAACACAACCTGAATTTCTTCTTCTTTTTCTTTTTTTTTGTTCAATAAATTGAAATAATTTTACAAGTGATAAATAATGTTAAAAATACAGCTAATCCAACTGAAAGAAGTAATGATAATGTTCCGGTATCAAATCGTGGTTCAGGAAGACCATTTAATTCATTTGAAATTTCTTCTGAAGTTTAGCACATAAAAAAGCAAAAAAGAAGAAGAAAAAGAAAAATCACTAAGAATTATCGAAAGAGCTGGAAACCAATCATCAGTTTGAGCAAAATCATTGACTTTTGTTAAAATTGCTTTTCTCTCCTCACTTATTATATATTTTTGAGCTAATCGAGCTGGCCAAATAACAATCTAAATTCTTCAATTTTTTTCAATCGAATCAGTTTTTAAAATGACTTTTTTATAATGTTGCCAGACAAAAACAATCACTGAATTACCGCAATCTCCAAGAGCCCACCGACCTTCAAGTGAACGACAAAAAGCTTCAGCTCTTTCGGTGAGTTGACTGAAATAAAAAAGGAAAATTTTTGTTTTCTTTTTTGTTTTGAAGACATTTTTCATTGACTTACGTATCACTTGGCGAATGAATTTGCATTAACAAATTTTTGACAATTGCAATGCTGACAATAAAACCATGAAGACCTTCTTTACCATTTCCACTACCTTCAAAAACATTTATTGCTCGAAAATTGAGAATAAAAAAAAGAAAAGAAATCACTTTCAATTCCAGTTGTACACTGAGAACGTCGCTGACAATGACAAGGTGTTCCGACAGCCAGTTCCTGAAGCTGAACATTCAGCTGCATTGCTGAAAGAAATTTTCTTATCGAAATGTTTTAATGATGAACAATTGAAAAACCCTGAGTATTATTTAAAATATGATCTGGATCACAAATATAAAGCTGCTGCTTATTACGAGGTAAAACTTGTACACATTGATTAACGGTTGGACCTCTCAAATCGGGAAATAAGCTTGATGTCCATTGTGATGTTGTAAAATTAATAAAAGAATAAAATAGAAAAACTAGAAATTTGAACATCTTTTTAATAAACGGAAATCTGAAAAACGAATAGAAGACAAAAAAAATGATGAGTGAGGGTGGTGCAACAACAAATAATCAATGTTAACAGAAATTTTGAAGAGAGCATCAATTGTTACAACCTAAAAACTAAGATGAGTGTGGCTCATGAGCTCACATACACATATACACATTCAAAATGATTTTCTTCTTCTTCTTCTTCTTCTTCTTCTTCTTCTTTTTTCTTTTTTCTTTCTTTCAATTTTTTTTGTTCTGAAGAAACAATAATTATTGTTGAAGAAAAAAAAAGAATTAAAGCTCTTAAGAGAAGAAAGAGCACAAGTTTTGTCAGGTTATGAAACCAAAAAATAATTGAAAATTGGAAAATTTTTTATTGGCCCAACAAATACAAAATAATTTATTGAAACAAAAAGAAGAAGAAGAAAAAGAAGAAACTAAAAATGTTTGGAAAAACTACGAAAGAGATTAAAAATAAACTAAGAAGCCGAAAAATGAAAAATATTAGAAAAAGGAGGGGAGAAAGAGGAAAATGAATGCATAAAATGCTTCTGCAAAACAAAAAAGAGAAGAAAGAAGAATATTTTTTTGAAGAAATAAGAAACAGAATGAAAACGACTATGTCGTTAAAAGAATTTTTTAAAGATTTTTTTTTGTTAAACAATTTCCACAGTTCCATCACTTTTTTACACATTTTTGAAGATTTTAATTCAATTTAAAATTTCAAAAAAATGTTTTCCCATCGACTCAAAATAAAATCGATCGATTTTTTGATGATTTAAAAAATGTTTACGAGAGTTCAAGCAAACTTTCTCTTCTTTCTGAAATTTTTTGAAAAATGAAATTCCACCAAAGCTATTAATTTTTTAAAGACTTTCAATATTTCTTTTCACCTTGTTTAAGAAAGAAATTTTATTTTCTGTTTGTATTTCAAAAAGCTCCCTGTCTACCAAAAACATGTTTTAAGCTTTAGCAATAATAACAAATACTTTGCAGGCAGACCTGACTAATGGGCGCTACTGTAATATGTATATTCTATGTTTGTACTTATTTAATAATATTTTAATAACCGATCAATAAATTAATAATAGAAACGTTTTATAAGAACTTTGTCTGATAAAAAGAAAAAATTCCAACAAAAAAAAGGTGCAAATTGACTTGAAAACTCCAATTTATACACAGCTTCATTTATCAATTGAAAATCGACAAAATAAAAAGAAAATTGAAGAATTAAACAAGAAAAAAAGAAGACGAAAAAATGATCGAAAGTGTCAAATTTTGAATGCAAATTGTCTTGATTGATGGTGATGAATTCAAGATTTAATCAGAAAAGAAGAAAAAATTTTAAAAAATTAAAAAAAAAAATTTTTGTTTAGTCTTGATCTGGGAATGGTCCGGCCAAAACCTTCTTGACAAATTCTGAAAAAAAAATGAAAGAATGTAAATGTTTGAATTGTCTTACCGTCATATTTCACCAATCCTTCTCCATCTTCAACTCCTTTAAGAAGCTCATCCGCCTAGAATTTCAATTATAATGTGTGTTATGTTTCATTTGAACTATTCACAATACCTCTTCAGCGGTAAGTCGCTCACCAAGTGCCAAAAGGATGTGTCTAAGCTCAGCGGCCAAGATTTTTCCAATTTCTTCTTTATCGAAAACTTTCAATCCTTCTACAAAATCGGCGTATGTTCCTTGTTCCTAAAAAAACAAAAAACAATTGAAAATTTGATTCGATTTTATTTCAAAAACCAACTTTTTCTTTTGAGAGTTGCTCATAAATTGGAAGCCACTCTTCAAACGTGATTCTTTTCTCTCCTTTTCTTTTGAATTCTTGTCCTGATGCTTTCACCACCATTGCTTGAGTTGGTTTCAATCCAGCTGCTCGTGCAACATCGCCGATTTGGGTTCCATCGATTTTACCATCGAGCTCCTCATCGTAAAGGTTGAAGATTTCTTTGAGATTATCTAGAAAAAAAACCCGACGAATTTCAATTTGTCTTTTTTAATTTTAATTGAACAAAAAAACAAAAAATGAGAAAAAATTACCTTGGGAGATTGGCATTTTTGCTGACTTGGTGAGAAAGATGAATACTGAGCGACGCGATGAGCTCTACGATCAAAAGTGTACACTAATTCTCGTTTTGTGTATATCTCCGCTGTGAGGAGGATAAGGGGGCGTTTGGGGCGGGTGTCGCCTTGCTTCTCTATTGACTCGTCGAAAAGCCAAACAATTCACATTATCATCCCGCCCGTCTCTTCCATCTCTTTTCTTTTTTATCTATTTCTTTGAGATGTAAAGCTCTGTGAAAGAATTGTGAAGGAGCAAGATAGGATTGAGTACTTGTGTTGAATCAAGAAAAAAATGAGAGAAATGAAGAAATATCATTTTTTTTCGTATTTTTCTTTTCGTCTCTTTTTAAAAATATCTTAAATTTGAAACTATGACCCAATATTTCTCAAAAAAAACTTTTGCTTGAAAAATTAACAATTTTATTTCATAACAACGAACAGAATACAAAAAAAAACAACATAATAAATTCAGAATGGAGTTATTGATTATATCTTGCCAAATCAAGTCTTGGGACAATATTCATCGACTGAAGTTCTTGGAACAATAACTTGCATGCATATGGAATTTTGATATTCGCCATCGTTTTGCTGGAGCGACAATTTTGACACCATCCTTTTGAACCAATCAACCCACATCCTGTGCATACATCTACCTGAAATATTCTTTTTTTTTTACAAAATAATTTCTCCCTTCACAAGTAAAGCAATTAAATTTTTAAACAATCTTTCCGTATGCTACCACTTCAACTTGCCACATTTTTATCCCACTACTTTTCTATGAAGCCAACTATTGAAAATCTCGACATTTTTTCTATCTCTATCTACTTTTCTCGTCTCTAGCTTTATTTCCCCAGAAATCGGTTGGGCATGCCATCCCGCAAGAAGCTGACACTACTTTCTATTACTTCTCTCGTTGCAACACAACATGCTAGAGAGATTTTCGCTTCATCTATCTCTTTCTCTATTTTTTTTTTCTATCATTTCTCTCAACTGTAATTGTCTTTATCGTTAACATACACTTCTACGCTTTCCCACTCAAATCGAAAAAAAAGATGAAGTAGAAAGACAATTTTTTCAATTTTTTTTATCTGAGACGCGTTTTGTTATCATTGATAAAATTGCAGGGATATATTTTGAATCACTATTCAACTTATGAAAATTGACGTTCAAAATAAAAAATGAATGCATAAAGCTAATCTACATTATCAGTCAATAGTTAATTAATAAATTATTAATAAAGAAGATTGAATAATTGGGAAATATTTACCTTGAACTCATCTGATGAGACCATCAATCTTTCAATCAACAACATTGATGCTCCATAGGCAATCAAACAATCTCTTTCCATTTCTCCCAGTCTTAAACCCCCTTCTCTTGATCTTCCTTCCGTTGGTTGACGCGTCAAAGATGCTCTGGATTGTAAATAAAAAAATATTATTGTACTACGAGTTTAAACATTTTGTAAAGTGCTAGAGATTCCAATTTCGCATTGAAGAACACACATTTTTAAAGTATAACACTTATTAGAAAAAAAAATGTTTAATTAAAATTCATTGGTGTGTGTTTTTATTTTGTGTTTTTCAGTGTTTTTATTATCAGTTCTTCATTGTGATGATACACCAAAATTTTCTATTATTTTAAAATATTTCTACCTCGAGTTCTTTTTCCAAACATCTGTTGTTATGAATTTTGAGCGTTAAAATTTATAAAAGCTAGGAACACTCAACAAAAAATATATTGGTTCAGTTTTATTCATCGAAATGGTATTGATTTTCTATAGCACTGTTTATACAAATTATGAAATAAAATAGAACCTGGGTCCTCTCGCTCTAGCATGCATTTTGTCTAAAACCATATGCTTTAACTTCTGGTAATAAATTGGGCCAAAGTAAATGTAAGCTGATAAAGGTTGTCCTGTAATTCCACTTGTCAATGTGTCCTGCAATGAAAACATTAAGAATATTCGTAACATTTTGTTTTGAAAAAAATCAGAAAACGAAATAAAAATATTTAAATTCTTTCCTTTTTCATGATAAATTTATTTGAAAAACAATACTTTTCCCATATAATTGTATCCTTTTGAAACCAGCTCTTCACAAACATCTTTTACTTGATCCCCCCCAAACGCCGTTCCATAATGATACGTTCCATGCAACAATCCTGATTTTCCGGATAAAAGCTCCATTAACTTTCCAACAGTCATACGAGAAGGATAACCATGGGGGTTCATAATCATATCTGGTACCATGCCAAGATCGTTAAATGGCATATCTTCTTGTTGCGCAATTAAACCGCAAACTCCTTTCTGTCCATGCCGAGAAGAAAACTTATCGCCAAGCTCAGGTCGGCGAGTTTGACGTAACAACACTTTGAATAAGTGAGCTTCATCCTCATTGTACGTTACAAGAACTCGTTCAGCGTACGATGGTGTTGGAGTTTTATAAGATATTGAAACATCTTTGTAGTCTACTTGCCGATTTCCAATTCCCACTGTAATAATTGAAAACTATTCATTTTTCGATAGTTATATTTTAAAATCAAATGTTTTGTTCGGTTTTGTTTTATTTTCTTTACTTACGTGAATTAGTGGATGACAATCCATCTCCTCCTACAACAGGCATATGTTTGTTAAGAATTGTCTGCTTTGGTAATAATCGAGATCCAGAAAAAACAACGCCATCTTGATCAAGATTCTGGAATTTATCGTTATTTATTTAAATAGAAAACAAAAACAACATAATAACCTTGTGCTTAAAAATAGGTTTTCTAGTAACCGGATCTAACTGTGGTCCCATTAACCGGTCAAAAGTCTGATTTGGATACTTTCTTGCAGTTGTTTTGACATGTTTGTAAACCAAACATCGCCCATATCCTTAATGATGATATTTTTATAGGGGAATCTATTTTTTACAATTATTATTTCAATGCATTAAAAATTTTAGCTGTACCAAAATAAAGACATTTTTTTACCTCTGTCTAGTGATGCTTTGTTCAATACTAATGCGTCTTCAATATCGTAACCACTATATGACATAACAGCAATAATTCCATTAGCTCCTGCAGGCAACTTTTCAAAATTAGTCAGTTCAATTGTCTGGAAGTAATCGTAAATTAGAACGGGGAACTATTGTTAAAAATAAACTTTTGATTTGACAAGTGGTCTTTGTGGATAGCAAAGAAGATACATAATTGAATCAATTCTTTTTTGCTGATTATAGGCAATTGTTCCCATTGCTTGTTTACCCATTGCACATTGGTACGTATTTCTTGGTGATTGATTATGATGTGGATAAGGAATAAGACCAGCACAAATTCCAAGAAGAGTAAATGGTTCGATCTTTAGAGATAAAAAAAATTATTCAAAGAGTTTGAAAAAATATTAAACTTCGAGATGTGTCGTCTCTGCATTTATATCACATTCATAAACTGCAATTAAAGCATCATTCATTTCATTCACATCTAAATATTCCACAATTCCATCATCAACGAAATCTTCGAAAATTCGTTTTCCTTCTTTTAATTCCTATTTTAACATTTTTTTTTAATTTCTTTGAAATTTTAAAATACCTGAATGTGCACTTCTTTTAACATAGGAAGTCCGTTTTGAACAATAATATATGGTCTACACAATCGACCACCATCTGATGAGATGAAAACTGACCTTTGTGTCAACGATCTTGAAACTGATACAAACTCGGATAGAAGTCCGCTTCTAAATTTAGTATTTAACAATAAAAATATTTCAACTTGTTTTTTGCTTTTAAGCAATTTTACCTTCTCACATCTCGGACTGACTTCACAACTCTTTCCGGATCAATTGATGTTCCAATTAGAGTTCCATTTAGAAATATGAGATGATTAATGCTAAAAAAAAAAAACAAGCAGCCAGTTTTATTTTCAAAAACATAAAAAAAACAAAAAAAAATCAACATTTTCAAATTAACTTACGGTTTATTAATATGAGAATAATGAACATTGTGTAAATCCTCGACGCCTGAGTTAAACAACAACCTCAATACTGGCTGAAATTAAAAATGTTAAAACTGATTTTAAAAAATCAAATAGAAAAATTTGAGTTTATAAAAATTGAAATGAACAACATACTTTTTCATCACTGTCCGTGGTGATATGACTTATTAATGCTAAATTTTTAACTAATCCACAAGCTTCTCCTTCGGGTGTATCGCTTGGGCACAACATTCCCCATTGAGATGGTTGAAGCGATCGTGGTCCTGACACTTTTCGCGTTTTTTCAAATGTTGAATTAATACGTGTCATCATTCCAAGAGCAGAAATATATGATAATCGACTCAAAACTTGAGTTACTCCTAGTCTTTCCATTCTGAACCGTTTTATTATCCAATTACCAGTTGATAAGGCATTCACTATTGTATTTGTTATCATATCCTGATAATTAAAAATAAATTTTACTTTAAAAACAATGAAACACCTGTCGCATATGTTTTACAATATCTAATGGTGCTGCCATAGTTTTCATCAAAGCGTTGTCTGCTATCCGTTTTAATTCCATATTAAATCTGAACTTAGAAAACAACTAAACAAACGAAATCTAATTTCTAAACCTTTTAAAAACATCTTCAAACAGCAAAGATAATAATGATCCGGCTAACTCAAGTCTTTTATTTCCATAAAAATCACGATCATCAAGCTCATGTTCTCCAAGTTCCGTTTGAATTAATCTTCTTGTCATCAACCCTAAATAAATTGCCTTCATTTTAAAGTTTCCATCTGGTGATGCAATGTGTGTGATCATAGAGCTTAAAACATAATTTTAAACGCCAAACTCGAAAAATTGAAAAAAAAACCTCGACAAAAAATCCATTGCTTCATGTTCTTTGGCTTGTGACGATAAAGAGTGTGAACTTCCTGGTGGACCCCCAAACACGGAAAACTTTCTCCCCCGAACTTTTGTTGTTAAATATGTAAGAGCCTGTTGCTGATTATGAATTCCAAATGATATACAATCTTCAAATGTTTGCGCAAAAGCCGAAACATATCTAGAATTTTTTTTTTAAGAAACAACTCAAAAAACAAAAAAAAACTTTTCTTCGTGTCCTATTGCGCTAACAATATCATAGTCAGACTCAATACCCATTGCTTTAAAAATGATTGTGATTGGTACATCTTCCGTTAACTGATTATGCCGCAACAAATACTTTCCTTTCTTTACAGTCACGTAAGTTTTACTTTTCCGCTCTGATGTCGATGACAAAACCTAAAAATTAACGAAATTTTTTAAATTGTCGGTTATTTTCACTGAATTTTTCATTTAAGACATTTTTTACTGACCTCGCATTGTAATTCTTTACTCGAGTTTCTTCCGACCATAATCCGATTTTTCGATAATTGTTCTTGAATCAAAATTACTTTCTCACTTCCTTTAACAACAAAATAGCCTCCTGGATCGTATGGGCATTCTTGAACTCGAGCCAACTCTTCTTCCGCCAAATCTTTCAAAATACATTTCGATGATCTCAACATAATAGGCATTCTCCCAATTATTAAGTCTTTTTTCAAAACTCTTTGATTTCCTCTTGTATATTCAATATCAACAGTTATTGGTGCTGAATAAGTCATATCACGCAATCGACATTCTTGTGGTGTGATTTTTTCGTGAGTTTGATTCAGCCCTTCTTCACTGCTTGGTTTACCAATTCGAATTTCCAAATATCTGAATTAAACATCAACGAATTTTTTTTGTCGAAATTTTATTAACAAACTTCAAATAAAAGTTGGGGTTGGCATCACTTGTAATTTTCTGATTCGAAATCAGAATGTTCTTAATTTCCTCATTTACGAAATGATCAAAGCTTACCAAATGTTGTTTTACAAGGCCCCTAACCTGAATATCTTTTATAATATTAATTTAATAATTATGAACTCTACTTTTAAAAATGAGGGCACTAATAACCACTTTTCTTTCAAGGATATATATTTTGAATCCTTTTTTTCCACCAATGAGCCATTAGTTTGGCTCACGGTCATGACTATAAAATGATTTATTAAAATAAAAAAACCAATCATTGATGATTTATTTCATCAATCATCAATGAAATTCTTGAAATAAAAATATGGATTATAAACAATTCAACAAAAATATTTAAACACGCATTTGAATAAAATCTTTATTTTTACAGAAAATTTACAACAAACAAATCTATTTTTGGCTAAAGAACGTTAGTGTAATTTTAAATCTTCGTTATTTGGAAGTGGTGAAAAATATTCGTCAAGCACACTTTCCTTGACTTCTTCTAAGGTATTTGGGTTCCATTTTGGATTACGGTCTTTATCAATCAAAACTGAAAATAAAATATTTCAAGTTTAGAAATTCTTTTTTGAAAACTAACTTGCTCGACAACCTTCATGAAAGTCTGAATCTGCTAAAAATCGCTGCGTCAATCGATATTCCATGGTGAAAATCTCTAATTAAACTATTAGGAAAAGATACAAAAAAAAGTTATACTTTGGCATAACTCATTTGACTTCCCTCTGTAATTTGACGATGAGTTACTTTCAAAGAAGTTGGACTCATTTTATTTAAAAGAGATATTTGACGTTTTGCCCAATCAGAACCATCCTTTTCCAACGCGCTCATAATTCGTTCAACGCTTCTAAAAAGTTTTTCACTTTGTCGAAAAAAATGTTTTATTTTTACTTCTCTTTAAAAACTTCTCGAATTTGATCTATATGTGGGGAAAGAGAGAACTCAGGAATAACTTTCGGTTCAAATGATCTTAAAACTTCTTCTACTGAATTTTCATTGACATTCTTCAGATTTAACAACTCTTCTTCAAGTGATTTTAATGACTTCGATTCAACCTATAAAAATGAATATTTTTAAGTAGAAGCAAAACTAATTAAAACTAACAAAATGAGAGGCCAAGCCTGCATGGTACGCGTCTGCTCCAATAAGTCGATAACCAGTCAGAGCAAGATACATTCCGAGATTTCCTTTGAGTCTAGACAGGAAATAAGATCCTCCAACATCTGGAAACAGCCCTAGTGCAGTTTCTGGCATTGCCAACATTGTTCTTTCGGTTGCAATACGAAAGCGACCATTAACTGACAAACCACATCCCTCAAAATAATTATCACTATTTTCATGAAGTCCAAAATAATGCACTCACACCTCCCATAACAATTCCATCGATTAAAGCAACATACGGCTTCGAGAAAGTACCAATTAAATGGTTAAGAATATATTCTTCTTTAAAAAAATCTTTATGACAGGTTGAAGTTGAGTTTCCAGCCTTAGCTTCTTTAAAAGAACGAACAACAGCAAGAACATCTCCCCCGGCGCAAAAAGCTTTATCACCCGATCCTTTAAGAATCACCATATCGACATCTTCAGATGTATTCCAAGCCTTTAACATTTATTTCTCTAAAAATATAATTGAAAACGATCAAATATTACCTGGAGAAGAGGATAAAACTGTCGAACCATGTTGAGATTTAGAGCATTTAAAGCTTTAGGTCGGTTCAGTGTTACAACTCGTTTACTTCCAATCTTATCGACTAAAACTTCCGACTTAGAAACAGAAGACATTGAAAAACCTTTATGGAACACACTCTTTACCCTGTTCGCCCGGAACAGAAAAGACAAGCATAGAGATGAGCCATTCATTAATCTATAAAAAAAAATACAGTAAAAAATTTGAAAACGAAAATAAAACAATTGTGATTTTTTGTTGTCAAGTCTTTATGTCGATTTCTTTTCGTAAAAATGATTATAAACATCACTGATCACTTTTTGGTTTATGAAACATAAAAAATACATTTATTTCCCCACATAAATTGAAACCGAAAAATTATTGACTTTTGATTTATTTTCAAATGAAAAGAATAGTTAAAGATCTAAAATTCAGAAACTTATTTGGTCCAGTTACTTAAAAAAGTTTATGTTTTTAAAAAACTAAATTAGATTTTAAAATGATAAGAAATTTAAAAAGAATTACTCTGAATTACAAAATACTTTTACGCAATAATTTCATTTGATAAATTCAACATTGTTGGCCGAGAAGTCCTAAAAAACCCATACAATGGAGCGCATTTTCTTAATTGAAGCAGTGTTCAACGTAAATTTTGAACAGTTCTGGCCTAACAAAAATTTTTTCGCAAATGTATTCACGGTCTTTCTTTTTTTATTATTTTTTTTTTCAATTTTTCGAATTTCATCGTTCAAATCAAATTTTTTTAAATGAAAAAGCAGTCATTTTATTAAACTTTCTTTTTCTTTTTTCTTTTTTCTTGTTTCTATTTTATTAATTGTTTCAAATAGTAAAAAACACAGAAATGACTCAAAAACAACAGCAAGCAGAATGCGGTTGCAAAGGAGTTCGCTATTGTGCAGTTTGTGAAAAAACCGAACGTGTTAAAAAGATAAATTTTTCTAATAAAACATTTGAAAATTATAAAGTTTTTGTTTATGATCCACTTAAAAATATTGCGATCCACTCACAAAATTTGTCCACAAATGCCTCTTTAGAAGAAATAAAAAATGGTATTTCTTTAAAATAAAAAAAGCTTTCTGTTAAGAAAAATTAAACTTTGTAGCTATCGGCTCATCTTGTTTTAAGTCAGCTGAATCGTTTTCTATTGATGGTCTCACTTTGATTCATAATTTCCTGACAAATGCTGAAGAAATTGAAATTCTTGAAATGATAGATAGCGTAGAATGGGTTAATTCTCAAAGTGGACGTCGAAAACAGGTAAAATATAATTTTTAAACATCGACTTCTATTTTAAGTTTAAAATTTAATTTGAAGGATTATGGTCCTAAGGTCAATTTCAAACACAAAAAGGTGAAAATGGATACTTTTAAAGGTAGTTCTAAAAATTAAATGTTGCAGTTAACTTATGTTAAAAAAAATCTTCTACCAAGATTCGTTCGAAAAGTATTTCTAAACCAAAGCTTATTAATTTCTTAGGAATGCCAGAATATGCAGACATGCTGTTGGAGAAAATGAAAAAATGTGATGCAAATAAATTGGGAAGTTACCTACCATTCGAAATGTGCAATTTAGAATATGAAGAATCGAAAAAAAGTGCTATCGAAATGCACCAAGACGATACTTGGATATGGGGAAACCGATTAATAAGGTTATATTTTTATTTAGCAATTTTAAAATAAAATTCGAAATATTAAAAAAAAAAATTATTTTTTCAGCATAAATTTGATAAATGGATCCATTATGACATTAACAAATGATGATACTAAGCAATTATGTTATGTTTTTATGCCCCATCGTTCGTTAATCTGTATGGCCGATGACGCCCGATATAAATGGAAACATGGAGTTTTTGCACATCACATAAGAGGAAGACGTATAGCGTTGACAATGAGAGAGCCGAGTATGATTTTTCAGGTTTTTGTTTCAAATAAAAAAAAAGATTTAATTTAAAAAAAATATATATTGTAGGAAGGAGGAGAATTACATGAAAAATTCGGAGCAGAACTTATAAGAATCGGAACTAATCGTGTGATTTTAAAAAAAACGTGAAAGTTAACAGTAAAAAGTGGATTAAAATGTTTTTGTTTTCTGAAAAATTGTTCTATTTGAGTTAGTCAAGTTAAAAATTTTATATTAAAAAAAATAAATTATAAAATTCTTTAAATACTTTATATTCAAAAAAATATTTAATGAAGAATGAATTTTTCAGTTTCTCAACTTATAATCGTACGATTATGGTTTCTTGTTCACTTTCTTCTTCTTTTGAACCTTCTTTTTGCTCGATTTTCTGAAGTTTTTAAAATAAAAAAATAATCTGAAATTTGATACTTGGAAATTCTTTTGCCAATAGAGCATGTTTGCAACAAAAATTTCGCTTTTCAAAAGTATTTATTAAATTAAAACACTCACTAATTTTCTCGTTCTTGGTTTTGGAATTGGTACTTTTAACAAATCTACGCTTTTATCACCACCTTCTAATTGTAGTTGACTTGAACCTGGGGTAGATCTTTTTGGAAACTCTGTCAAATGTTCTCCATTATCTGTTTTAACCATTATTGGTAGACAAGGTCGCTTTCGCTTTTCACTCATATATTTTGCTAATGAAGACGGAATATGTTCATTATTTAATCCTTAAAACAATTTTTCTATGTTATTAAATTATCAACTTTTAATCCAAATGCGATTTTTTCATTTTTTTTTTTGCAAAAGTATTTTTTAAAAATTGAAAAATGAAAAAAAAGGACAATTGGAAGGAAAGGTGCAGAAGCTTAAAATATTCAAGCTTTTATTTGATATTGTTTAAATACCTTTTTTGTTTAGAAAAGCTGGATCTCGCCCAATAATTTTGGTTAAACCATGGCTTTTACTGGTCTTGAATGTGGAAAAATTCTCAAAATCATCTTCAGCTAATGTATCCAACCATTTATCCAAATCGTAAAGAACATTTTTTTCGTGACAGATTGGTGATAAATAATTGTTTTGTGGTTGACTTGAAGATCCAATAGTTGAAGCTTCAGTTGGTGAAACAATTTCCTTGGATGCATGTTTTGGGTTAGAAGCATGCTCATAAAGTTTAAGAGGGAAGTTTGAATGTTGCGGCTTCTCAATTTCAAATTTTATTAAAAGTTTAATTAACTCCGAATTAATTTAATGACTTACATGGCAACCATTTTCCGATGTTTCATTTTGAAAAAGATAATCAGAGTTTGAAGGAACATTTGTTTCAAAATATTGATCTATTTTGGGTGGGGGTGGAGCTCGATAAGATTTTTTACTTGGTTTTCTAAAAAAAAAATATTTTACATAATTTTTGAAAAATCGCCCATTCACATATTCGTATAAAAATGAGATGTTGGTTGATTCACATAACTTCGAATATTTCTTTCTTGTTTTAGTGAATTTTCCAAATTTTTTTGCAAATTTATAGAATCAATGTGGTTCTAAAAAAAAAATGGAAATATTAACCATAAAAATTTAGAAATTTTTTTTAATGCATACTTTCCAAATAGAACCTAATGATTGATCATCAACTTTTAAAACAGAAAATATTTGTAAATAAAGATCTCTGAAAAAAAAAGAAAAAAAAAAACAATTTTTTTTGTTCTTCATACTTATCAATAGAATTGAAATTTTTATTATCATTGTTTTCATCAATATGAACTAAATGACTATAAAATAAAAACTTTGATATTCGGTGAAGAAAAAAAAAGAAAAAATTCAAACCGAAAATCTGAAGGAAGAGATATCGAACTTTTACTTAATTTCTTATTTGACCCAAACATTTCTGAAAAATAAAAAAAAAATCAATAAATACAAAAATTAGAAACAAAAAGGTGCAGTGTTTTAAAGACGCAACCAAAAATAATTGATTTCCTAACTAATAATGCATAAATATTTGATAAGAGTTTTGTGTATGATAATGAGGGGAGAGAAAAATTAAGAAATGTTTCAAATTAAGAAACTAATTCAATTGGGAAAATAATTTGAAATAAAACTTTGGAAACTAAACTAATTTCATATAAAACCAATTAAACAAAAACTGAGTAATCACACTTAAAATTCACCCCACCAAGCTTGATAGTATGAGATTCCTTTTTAATTTTAACATCTGGATTGTTTCCGGCAATAAACGTCTCATTGAATTTGGCCCAAAGTGTCTTGCGATCAAATTGTGCCAATTCGAATACAAAGGCCTCTACATCGGAGATTATTTGTCCATATTCACTGGGACGATAGTTTCCAGAACCATATTTCAAATTAAGAAACTAATTCAATTGGGAAAATAATTTGAAATAAAACTTTGGAAACTAATTTGGGTTTTAAATTAATAAAAATTGTTATTTTCAGTCGAAAACTAAAAGGAAGAAGAAGAAGAAGAAGAAGTATCATTTTTCATTGCGTGTCTCCTTAATAACCCTCATAATATTTATGCAAATGAATATATTTTATACTTTTTTTTTCTTAAAAAAAAAAAAAAAAACATATTCGTACTCTTTAAAAATACGTTGTTAAAGCTAACTTGTCAACATTTTTGTCGCGTTTTCTTTCTTTTTTTTTTTTGAAAATTCAATTGAAATGGACATTTTTCTGTTTTGCCACACTTTTTCTTTCTTCCAATTTTTCGAAAAATTCTTACTTTTGTTGGTTTTATTCCCTTTTTCTTTGTTTATCAATCAATCGTTCTGTAATTTTTGAAGCAGTTTTAAAAAGATAAATCAGAAGAAGAAGAAAAAGCAATTAAAATTTCTTTTGTCTTCTCCGGTATTTCTCATTATAAAAATCTGCTTTTTTTAATGCAAACAAAAATAATTGAAATTAATTGAAAAAACATTTTTTTTTAAAATATAATTTTATTTAAGAAATCTTTAATTTTTAGAAAAAAAATCCTCCCAAATATTGAATACTCAACAAAAAAAAATGCAGAAAATTATTGGATTCCTATTTTCTTCTTTCGCTTTCACACTGACTTCTCTCATTTTTTTTTCAGTTCGTTTCCTCTTCTCCAATCGGATATTTTGGTTTTCTTTTTCTTTTTTTTTTTGGTTGAATCCTATTCACATTGCTTTCTTTGTTTCCATTATATATATATATATATATATATATATAGTGTCTCTCATTTATTTCCCCTGGGATTTTCGGTCAGTTAGCCATCTTTTTTTCTCTCTTTTTTTTTTAATTTCTTATTTTCTTACGAATTTTTTTTGATACGGAACATTTTAGGCTTCGAAAAATTATGGAAAAGATTTTAAACAATTCGTCATTGAGCAAAATTTAAAAGTCAACACAATGCGACTGTGTGGATTTTTAATTTTTTTTCAGATTTTGCCCCTATCAAGTGGCATTTTTAAAAGTTTGGACGAACCCGAATTTAATGAATGGTGATTTTTATTTTTTTTTAAATTTACAAATTTAGAATTCAATTGACTCGATTAATCAAAATTCAATCTTATTTCCTTGGAGCGTGCTTTACAACATGGGGAAAAGTAAAAACCAACATTTTCAAAAAAAAAATGATTAAAAACTATTTTTTATTAAAATTTACTAAAACGATCATGACATACATTTTTTAAAGACCGAATTAATACTAGTTTTCAAAAAAAATTATTTTCAGTTTGTTTAATTGTCCGAAACGTGCCAGAAATGTCTCAATACCAGAATCTGAAAAATCGTGTATGGGAGATGATGCAATAATTGCAAATATCTTAAACGGTTACAATAAACTTGATCTACCTGGTGGTGAAAACGTTAAGGTATCAATTGAGGTAATTTTTGTATAAAAATTATTAAAATAAAATGTTTTTTGATCATCAGATTTGGGTACAAGAAGTTTCAAAAATCATCGAAATCACATCGGAATTTGAGTTGGATATTTATGTGACTGAAAGATGGACAGACCCTTCATTAGCTTATTCTCATTTGAATCCATGTAAAAGCAATATTTCTGTAGATGGCGCCACAATTCTGAATAAAATATGGAATCCTCACGCATGTTTTGTAAACAGCAAATTAGCAAATATTCATGAAAGCCCCTTCAAAAATATTTTTTTACAAATTTACAGGTTCAAAAACCCAAACTTTTTTTTCTCACAAATTTTTTATAGCAACGGAAGCATTTGGCACAATTACCGAATAAAATTAACAGGACCATGTTCTAGCACACTAAGGTAAATTTTAAAAACTTAAAAAATATTAAATTTATAAGTAAGAACTGTGATTTTTTAAATTGTTATTAATAATTTTTAGAACATTTCCAATTGATCAGCAACGATGCATGTTGTTTTATGAAAGTTTTACACATAATAGTGATCAAGTAAAGTTTTTCAGAATAATTTTTAACATTTCATACCCATTTTTAATGGTTTTTTATTTAAGGTTAAAATGGATTGGATCACAACTGTTGCACCCATAACAATTTTAAAAGGAAACATTACTTTGCCTGACTATGTTTTAGTTGATTTTTCAGCCAGTAGTGAATTAAGAGTTAAAAATTCTGCGTTTTTTTTACATTAATAAAACGTTTTTAGCTTTATCCACCAGGTATTTTCAACGAGCTTATTGCTACCTTCACTTTTCAACGTCTTTACGGGTTTTATATTCTTCAAGTATATGTTCCATCATATATTTCAGTTTTTATCTCATGGGTAAAATGTTCTTAAAAAATGTTATTATCTCTTAAATTAACAGGTATCATTTGCTTTGGGAGCTGAACAGATTCCATCGAGAACTACAGTTGGTGTCAACTCTTTGCTAGCTTTAACGTAAGAAAGTTTATAATTTAAAAAAAAGAAAAAAAAGTTGATCAAAATAATAATATTTTTGTTAAAAGCTTAAATAAAAATTGGAATAAATTCAGATTTCAATTTGGATCAGTTGTCAATAATCTTCCGAAAACGTCAGATGTCAAAGGTATTTATTTTTAAATTAAAGCTACGTTCTTTAAATAAATAAAAATCAGTTTGGCGAATAATAAATTCAAACAAATTTTACTTGTTTCAGCAATTGATGTCTGGATTCTTAGTTCAATGGCATTTATTTTTGCATCCCTAATTGAGTTAGCAATAGTTGGTTATTTATCGAGAGATGGAATGCATAGTACAATCAAGTAAATCAAATTTCAAATATTTATTTATCATAAAGAGCTTATTTTCAGATGTCGATGTTCTTGGCTGTGTATGAATTGTAAAGAATGGACAGCCATGAAACTTGACCAAGTAGTTTACTTCAGATTATTTAGAAATTTTTCTCAAAAACCTGAATAAATAACTTCTAAATTTGAAGTGAAATTATGTTTTACAGATGTCATCAATTTTGTTTCCTTTAAGTTTTTTCGCATTCAACATTTGGTATTGGTTTGTATTTCTTGGGTATGTAACTTACTCTTACAATACAAAATTGAATATTGAAAAAATTTGGAAATACCATTGAAAAAATATTGAAATTTTTTTATCAGTTCAATGTTTTTGGTTTTTCCAAAATTTTCGACATTCTTTTGTTATTTTTAAAAATAAGCATTCGATGTAACGCATGCATTTTCCTATCTTTCAATTATTTAACAAATTCAATGATTTTTTGTGAAAAACTCGTTATGTTAATGAAAGACTTAACGCTATTTTATTTATTTTACAAAACACTTTTAGTTTCTTTTTAGTTTTTTTTTAGAAAAGAACAAATTTCAAATATAGCGAACAAATAAAAACCATACTCTTTCAAAATTGAATCAATTAGAAAAATTTTCTTGTCAAGTTTCTTTTTTTTATTTATTCAGAAGAGCAATAACTGGCGGAGATTAAATTCTCAAAAGTGTAAAAACCTTTAATTTTTTGTGTGGCTTAAGATTTTATTTTTTATCAAATTTATTACACAATAATTTTATTTGTATTATTTTTCTTTCTAGCTTAGCAAAAATGTAAATTGAAAAACTTTTTTAAGAATCAAATATGTTTCGTCGCCTTATTTTTAGTTGCTCAATTGAAAAAAAAAGCAAAAAATGTTTGTTCTATTTTTTGTTTTTTTAAGTTTCTTTTTGTTTTCAATTTGTGGAGTCAAAAATAATGCCACAAAAGAATTTTTTTAATCTAATGAAAATTCTTTTTTCCAACTAAAATAGCTAACAAAAATTAATATTGGAAATTGACAGAATCAGTTTTCTTTCAGCAAGTTATTGGTTAAAACGATTTAATAATTCATTCCGAACTATGTGGTGTAACAGTTTCATTTTGACACGCTCTACCTTTTGCTTCTACGTTTTGTGGCAAGGCTTTTAAACATTTTAATGTGTTTTTGAAGACAGATTATTCAATTAAAATAAATTAAATTAGTAAAAAGTAGGCAGTAATAATTTCTAGAAAAATTTGAAAAGAAAATAACGCAATAAATTGAGTAAATGTCTTCAAAAGCGCACTTACGCTTTTCTTGTCTCTTTTTATTTTTATACTTATGTGAATTGAAATTTTTCAATCTTTTCATTTTTGTAAAAAAACGTAATTTCAGAAAAGTCACAAGAGCGAACAAATGGTAAATAATACGTTGTGGTTATTTCTAATAATTTTCCATAAACTATTTTCAATAAATAAATTGGTTTATTTTTTAATATTTCGTTTTTTTTAAAGATAAACTAAAACTTCTAAAGTTGTTTTATTCACAACTGTGAATCTTCCATTTTATAAAAACAAAAAAAGAAAAATGTATGGAATAAAGCACAAAAATTAAACGTGAAAAATTTTAAAAGGAAGATATAGAGATAAACAGAAAACCTATTTTTATGATAAAAGTTTAAACATGCTATTCAAATTTTCGTCGATTTTGTTTAGATTTTCTAAAAACATAACTTGCGAATTAATTTCTTTTTGATCAACGTCTTGATCAAATTCAAAGCTTAAAAGATTTCTATTCAGTTGTTCATTAATACTATTATTTTTTGTCAACTGCGCAGTTTCCTGAATAAAATATGAAATAAAAATAATTGAATTTCATTTGGAAAAATTCAATTTCAAAACTACTTTTTCTAATTTTGTGAATTCCTTTAACATTAACTTCACGAGTCGATTTTTTTGATTGTGTATGTTTTTCATTTCTTCTTGAAGAAATTTTCCATGATTCTGAAAAAAACTTTTTTAAATTTTTTTCTACTGAACCCTGAAATTTGACTTCAAACATTACTAAAATATAAAGAAATATGTTCTATGTAATAATAGGATTAAAAAATAATAACGAACATTTAACTGTTCAAGAAATGATGACTGATTTACTGATTTTTCAATTCTATGAGCGATATTCATCGCAATGTTTTGCGAATCATTTAACAACGTCGAAATCTGAAAAATGGTTTTATTATACTTACAATAATATTAAATTATATGAAAAATAAATTAGTCAGTCTTTACTTTTCTTTCAATAGTTTTTAATTCAGGACTGATATCGTTTTGCTCAATAGTTATCTGTAAAAAGATACTTTGAATTTAAAAAAATCTGAATCTTTACTGAAACTGATTCGACGTTTTCCTGATTGATTTTTGCTTTTTTCAATTCTGGGGCAATGTTTTTTACTTGTTCAGTTTTCTTTGGTCTTTTTAATAAAAAACTTTTTCCATTATTTGAAGCCGATTCAGATATAGACTTCTGACATTCTGGCACAGCGAAACTTACATGCTGAAAAATATATTATTGGCTGAAAAAACGATTTGAAAAAAAAATAATATGTAAGCTATAATTAAAATCGTAGTGACACGTACTGTCAAAACCTATTTAATTTTACTTAAATTGATTTTCGAATGTGATATTTTTACATTTAAGTTTTGAAAAGAAACAAAAATTAGTTTAAATTTAAAAAAAAACCACTTACTTTAACATCATGCGTTAGATTTTTAACCGTTCTCAAACTTGAGCGTGGAGTTTTAACTTTTGCTTGGTTCTCCATTTCACTTTAATACTTGAAAAAAAAAACTGAATTCGATAAAACTTGAAAACACTTCTAAATATTTTAAAACAATATACGCATTGAATCATCGCTATAATTGCGGACGTAGTTTGCTTACCGTACTTCGCTAGAAAACTTATTTGAATATTTGAACATTTGTCAATTTTTTTCTTGAATATTTGATTAAATGAAATTGTTCATTAACTAACATATAAAAGTTAAGTTTTTTTAAAATTTGAATGCAAAAGCAAAGCCATATATATATATATATATATATATATAAAACTTGTTCTCCGAAGCGTCCAACGTTGCAAAAACTGGGACACAACAATTTACGTCTTTTTCATTTCTACCTTTATTTTTTGAATTTTTTTGTTTTTTTTTAGTTTCAAATAAAAGTATTTAAATACTGAAAAAAAGTTACTCAGAAAACAAAGAGTACAATTTCCTCAAAATCACAGACTTAACTACTAGAAAAGAAGTATAAAAGACGAAATAAATAGAAAATCGGTTTTTGGTAGCCAAATGAATCAAACGAGTCTTCTTTCATTTCATGTTAAATAGTTCACTTTTCATTTTTCTTCGAAACCTTCGACACTTCAACAATTTATACATTTTGATTTATGTTTGTTTTTATCGATTTTTTTCCACTTTTTTCTAATGAACAATTATTTCATCTTTTTTAATACAATTAAAAAAATTTCATAAAAAATGTAAGTTTAGCGTACGTTTAAAATTTTATTAATAAAATAAATTAAAAAATTAATATTTAGTTTGAGTTTTTCAAAAAAATAAATTTTAAATAAAAAAATAAAGGTCTTTTGAATCTAGATTTCATCAATTTTTATAAGAATTTTTAAATTTTTCGTTAATTTGTTTAAATGTATCTAAATTTCACCAAAAATAATAAAAATGACCCGTAATCCACTTATATCCCCCTTAACAAAAAAAAAATAAAATCTAACTTTTTGCAAATTAAATTGTCCCTATTTCCAAAAATTAAAAAATAGTTTTAACTGATACTAATTTATAGTATTCTCACTATAAGTTGCAAAAAATACGACAATGTTTTGGGACATGTAGGGTAACCAGTTTTTGTCCTACTATCATCAACAGTCATTATTCTTTTTTTTCTTTTTTTTTTGTCAATTCATTTTCCAATATAATGAAAAGAATGTTTTTCAGATTGGTAGTGGCTCGTTATTGAATGAAAAATTACTTAAATGAAAGACGATGTCATCAAGTAAGTTTAAAAAAATTTGAAAAAAAACTGTAAAAAATGTTTTCAATGTTCAGTATTTAAGTAATCGTTTTTTTTTGAATACATAATTAAGTTTAAGCTTGTTATAAAAAAATCTCTAAAATGAATTACAAACTTTCAAATTTATTCTTTATTGTAAATTCTGTATAACTTCAGTAAATAACAAATCGAATGGAACTTCTTCCTTATCAACAGAAACAAATAAACAACAAATTCTGAATGGATCACATAAAATTTCATTTTCACGACCAAAGATGTGTATTGCTATCGCATTAATAGGCTTGGGCGTAACATCTTTACTTGTAGGATTTTCTACTTACTTTTTTATTATTCCAACAGTCGTCAAAAGTCAAATAATCAAGGTAAAATATTGTTTTTTTTATGTCTACAACTAAACTTCAGACGTCACAACTAGTAGAAGGATCGCTACTTTGGAAAAAATGGACTAATCCAGAATATGAAATAAAATTTAAACTGTTTGTTTATTCAGTGAAAAATCCAGATGAAATCATGTCTGGATCAATACCAGAAATTTCTGGCTCTGGTCCATACACATTTGATAAAAAGCTAGAAAATAAAGTTTGTTTTTATTCTTTTCAAAATTTATTCACAGCAAACATTGAAAACTTTAGGTAGTTGCGGCTGGCAATGGAACCGTTAAATACCGAAGATTCTTTACATATAATTATAATGAAAATGATTCTTGTCAAACTTGTATACTAGAAAATCGAATATGGGTTCCTAATATGATATACCAAGTAAAATTATTATTAATCCCCATAAAAAACAATTTTATTAGAAATTCGTGGAAGCTGCATCTACAGAAGGAATGAAAGCAGCAGCAACAACTTTATTATCACAAACAGCTTTTTTAGAAGTTGAAGTTGATGAATTATTGTTCAAAGGATACAAAGATCCATTTCTTGATAAAGTTTGTGAAATACCATTTATGAATTTTGTTTGTGAAACAATTCTCGATATTCCTGATCGAATTGGATTGTTTTATGAGGTATTTTTTATTTTTGTCAATTAAATAAAATATTGTTTTTCTAGAAAAATAATACAGGAAGTAAAATCTATGAAATTGATGACGGAACAGATGATTCAGAACAATTGGGGAACATTATCAGTTTAAATAATAATGAAAAGCTTGATGAATCTTGGTATCAAGTTTCAATAAATTGAATGCAATCGACTGTTTTTAGGTGGAGCAGTGAAGAATCACGAAAAATCAAAGGAACAGATGGAACCTTATTTAAACCATTTATTAAAAAAACTGACAAGTTGTATGTTTTTGTAGAAGAATTGTGCAGGTATAATCAAACAATCAAAATCAATATTTAAACATTTCATTTAAAAGTTAAACTTCTCAGATCGATTTGGTTAGAATTTCAAAAAGAAATAAAATATAAAGGTTTAATAGCTTATCGATTTGTATTACCACCTGAAGTTTTTGATACAACGTATGAAGGAAATGAAGGATTTTGTAACCCATCTGAAAAAGTAGAAAAAAAAACAATTGTCCAACTAAAAAATGTTTAAATTTTTTTCCTTGCAGAAATTCTTCAAATCCCAAGTGAATGATACAAAAAATTGCCCGCCTCGTGGAATTTTAAATATCTCAAAATGTCAGAGAAGTCAGCCGCCAATTTCAATTTCGCTTCCAAATTTTTTTTATGCGTCAGATGAAGTAAAAAAAAGTGTAAAGGGCTTAAATAAAACTGACGAATTGAGGGATAGTATCATTGTAGATATTGAACCGGTAAATTTTCAAAATAAAAACTTTGGCCGCAAAAATTAAGTTTATATAGAGAATAGGCGCAGTTTTACATGCTCGAAAAGTATCTCAGGTCAATGTTGAAATGTGGAAAGGAAAAAATTTGAGCTTTCCGTAGGATAAAACTTTTTCAAATAAATAAATTTCTAAAAATTAAAGAATGAATCTGGAAAAAATCAAATCTTCTTTAATACCAGTTTTAATTGTTCATGAAATATCAACAATTGATAACAATTCATTGGAAACTATTCGAACAGAATTGTATAATACAGAATGGTAAAAATATTTTAATTTTTTAACTGAAAAAAAAATATTTTAGGTATGCATATACGTTATGTCGTATTTTTATGATATTTGGAATCATTTCAATAATAATTGGCATTTTTCTTTTTATCCATATGGTAAGTTAATTTTTCTTTCTTTAAATATTAAATAACAAATTGCTGCTGCTTTAAATTCAGTTTGGAAAATGCCATCCAGGTTTTAAACGAAAAAGATTTCGTTCAAATGGAGTTCTGTCAAGCAGTTTACCCCCATATGTTCCAAAAGGCGAGCCTAAAGAATTGGATCAACAGTTTATGTAATTTGTAATAATGTTTTGTATTTTGAAATGTTTAGAATTTGGAAAACGGCGGGTGAAAAACATGAATTTGAAAAAGTAAAAAAAATGTAAATATGTAGGTTTTTTCACCCATTAATTAAAAACAAATCTCAAGCTTATCATAATGTATGTCATAATTTGAAAACGTTTTTTTAAACATTGAAAAATGAAACTCTCAAACAATGAAGTAATATTTAGTTCTATTTTTCTGCCTTTTCCTTATTTTCTCAAAATAGGACATTTTATCGATTTGAAAAATGTTTGTAAGACGCTTTAGCCTATACAATATACAATTAGTGACGGGTAAGATTATGACATCTTGCATCAAATTTTTAATTTTGGGTTGTTATTCTTCAATGTTTGAAAAAAAATGTTTAATTCGATTATGACAAATTAAAAACTTTTCTGATTTTTCTCGGTGATATTTGTTTCATTCCCTCAATATTGCGCACTTTAGTCATTCATATTGTTTTCGCTCGGTTTAATTTTAATACTTCCGTATAAAAAGTTGTAAATGAAGCAAATTAATGATGAAACACTTTTTTTTAAAATTTTTTATTAAAAACCAGTCTGATTACATCGGCTATTGCCTTCTTCATCGACTTGGCCTTTCACAACCTTCGGCTGCCGGATGGGCACAGTTTTGCTATACCACATTGAATGATGAACGGAGCTATTTTTTGTTTATTTTTACATATATAAAAAGACTTTGATTCTTTGTTGATTTGATATCCTCTGCTTGGATATCTTGCTTGGTTCAGTGGTAATTTAATTTGTGGCTCTTCCTCGAAGATCACCTCAAACTTGGGTAATTAAACCTTTATTTAAAATAGTAAGAGATACACAAATAAACGTAAATAACATAAAAATAAGAAATGAATGAAAAGTACTGAGCAATGCCTCTTTTGCTCGGCTATTTATGTGGTTGGTCCATGGCAATTTACTGTATGCGCATAGGCGTTGATTGCGCCAGCGCAATAACATTCCTCTGTGTCCTCCTTGATAGTGTGCACCTTTTTAATTGTTGTAATAATTGATATTGGATTTTGTTTAAGAATATTTCTATTGTAAATAATTGACGTTGAATTTGCTCGACATTTTGATAATGGTCGACATTTGTCGACAATATACTTATTAAGAAAATCCCATTTGAACCTTTCCACATTTATTGGATTTCTATGATTATTATCGAAAGTTTTTAATCAGTTTCTTAAAATAATGGAGAATTTTACTGCTAACAACACCGAAATGTTTTTTTTGAGCCACCTTACGAATTTTTAGTTTAAAAATGGTTAAATTTAGTTGGATCCCTATTAGATATCGTTTTTAGCATTTTCTAAATAACTTAAAATATCGTGACCGAACTACGTCAGAACGTTCGACGTGAAGTTGAAATGATACTATAAATATCCAATGTTTGATTAACGTAGGAGGCATTTTTTTATTCTAATAAACTGTCGTAAATAACCCAAGTACGACATAAAAATTGAAACTATTCATTCAAAATATTTAATTTTTCATGCCAATTTTCTTTTTTTTTAAATAATCTCAAATACAAATTCTTATAAGGACTATTACGTTAAAAATTGTCACGTAAAACTTTTAACTTCTTTTTCATTTAAGAATTGATGAAAAAAAAAGCAAACTAAGTATTTTATTAATGATAATGATTGTTCACCTACTTTGTCTGAAATAAAATTTATTTTAGGGCAAAAAAAAACCAAATTTTATTGAAAACTAAAAGTTTTTAATTGATAAAAAGTCCCAATTTTTTTTTAGAAATTACTTAAAAAAAACTTTTTAGTGACTCAGCGTAAAGTAATTAGCTATAAATGTTGTAAAAATTTGCCAATTTAATAATACATATGAAGATTTATTCTTTTGAAAACCGATTGACATTTTACAAGTTAGCAACTTTCTTCTTCAGCATTTACCTGAAAGTAAAAATTATAAACACATTTTAAAAACGTTTTAATAATTAATAAATTTTTAAATAATTTTTTTTTTAATAACTAATAAATTTTTAAAAATTTATATTTACTTTTGTTAAGATATCTTGAACAATTTTGCAATCAGTTGGAGCATTTGTGAAAATGGTACCAACAAAAGCATGCGAACCCCAGCAGGCATGTTGTAAAACTTTGCAACACCCAAGATCTTCAATTCTGAATCCCATTTGTTTATAAGCGTCATTAGTTTCGAATAAAGTGTGATTTGTATATGCTTCCAGGAATGGGCGTCCAGATGATGGATCGATAAAGTCAGCCCAATATCCACATCGGCGAAGTGTTGTACAAATTGCGTTGGCAGACATCACAAACTGATAAATGAATATATATTTTAGGAAATCGATTTTCGATTATAAATTTAAAAAACAACTCACCGAAGCTGTAAGCTTTTCTCTTTCTTCTTCCATTGATTCACTCCAGGCTTTCATATCATGTTCTGATTTTTGTGTCAAATTCAATACAGACATGTCCATTTTCGAAACTTCGATTTGGGGGAACAAATATTTCATTTCTAGATAAGAAAAAATAAACTGTTTCTACTTTATTTATCAAACCTTTTTTTAACAATCTTGGACAACTCATAGCACTAAGTTCGATTTCTACGTCAGCTGCATTTTCCGAAATTTTCTCAAGGGCTGCATTCTGTAAATATTAACTAAATGAAAGTTTAAAATTTAAAACAACCTTTAGTTCGGCTAAATATTTTGCGTCAGCTTCAACGTTTGTAATTGACATAAGTCCAACAAGAGAGTGCTCAGTATCGGAAAGAATTTGCTCAAGTTTATCGTTGCGAAAATTTGAACGCAATAAAAGTGGCTAAAATGGATTTCTGATTATTTTGTGTTCAGATTATAACTAATAAGTATAATTAAATTGAAGACATTTAAAATAGTTACATTTGATTTCGTAGCAAAAGCAACATCTCCTTGAAACGGATATTGATTGTCGTTTGGACCTAGAAGCGAGTTCTGCCGAGCTGAATAATATTGATTTTTACGATTTTTAAATTTATTTTTACGTGTTGCTCCTTTTCCAACAAACACAATTGATGGCCATTCACTTTGAACCTTAAAAATACTTTTTATACTTTCTCAGAATGGGAAAATTTTAAGTTGTTTCACTAGGTTTTAAAGAGGCTATTTCAACAAAGATTAAGTGTTTTCTAAACCTAATCACACATTAATTTAACTGAACCTGTGTGGAAAAAGCACAAACTCTTCTTGTAAAAGCTTTCATTTGTGATCCTCTTGTTGAAAGCATCCTGTAAAATTAATGTAAAACATTCATAGAATGAGCAAAAAATAGAAATTTAACAAATTAACTAATGTAAAATAGGGCAATTATAACAGAATTAAACATATAAATAATAAAAATATTAACATGTTTTCGTGACTTTTTGGAAGAAAATTAATGCTACGTGTTTTTTTTGAAATAAAAAATAAAAAGAAGGAAAATGTTTAAATGAAATAAGTTTTGCCGTTTGTCACATTGAGAATTCTAAACATTGATAATGTAAAAGAGAGATGAGGAAAAGAAAAAAACACAAGTGAAAACATCAAGAATAATAAAGATACGACAGAGACGAAAACCACACAGTTCATGAAACATTTTTAAAGATTCGTGTTAATCACATGCTGGGCATTTAAATAAAGAAAAACTAATTTCTAAAAATATTCAAGCTTTCACTAATTAATTCTTTTTAAATATTTAATTAAAAATATCATTTAATATCAAAAAAAACTGAAGCAAAAAACTTCACTACTTTTAAGTTTTATTTTTTCCTTTTCAAGTAAAATTAAGTTAGTAGATGCTTCGGTTTAAAAAAAATTAAGTATATCACGGTTTATTTTATCGAAGTTTGAATTTATTTTTAAATTTAAAATGCCACAAAAAAGTGAAAATTTAAAGATGAAAAATAGTGAGTTTTCAGTAAAACATTTCCACGCTCATACATAGTACCTATGAATGTTTTTGTAATTAAACTTTATTTTTCTGAACTTACTTTGATAGTACTTCACTTACTTACTTACTTTGATCTGAAATCAATAATGAAGGTCTATTGCAAAAAATTTGACTAAAAATTTAAATTTGCGCAATAAGATGTTTTAATATACAGGGTGGCCCATAAGTATGGAGCCAAATGTTTTGTCACATATTTCCCAAAAAAGAGGTTCAAAATTAAAATCAAATTGTTTTTTTGATGAAATAGAACTAAAACAACAATTAGTGAAGAGTCTGGTCCAAATGAGATACTTTAGCCTTAATACTAGCCTTTAAACGAGCCGGAACTGATTCCACTGTGCGCCGCAGGAAATTGACGTCGATTTCGTCCCATGCCTTCAGAAGCGCTTTCTTCAGAGACTCAATATTTTTGTGAGAGCGAGCCATGACCTTGTTCTCCAAGTACCCCCAGACAGAAAAGTCCAACGGGTTTAGGTCGGGCGACGAAGCTGGCCAAATGTCCTTGCCCCAATATCCCGGAAAATCGCGGTCCAAGACATCTTTGGCCGATTTCGATCCATGCGACGGTGCCCAGTCTTGCTGTAGGATAAAAGGTCTTCCTCCAAAGTGTTTAGTGACCCAAGGAAGCAAAACATCCTTAAGAACCACTTTTTGGTAGACCTCCGAGTTGATTTTCATATTTTGGTCAATGAAAACCATCGGAGCTTTACCTTCGGACGTCAGTCCCACCCACACCATCATGGATTCTGGGAACAGCTTGTTCTAAGCTAGGCGACGTTTTAGAGACCTTGCTTCATGTTTTGGAAGCAATTGACGGGTATTTTGCCTATTCGGAATCGGCATAATGAAGGAAATCTTCTCATTGGTCCAAATGACATCCGACAAGCGGCGCGTCTTTAGGACCTCGAGAGTTTTCTTCGATTTTTCAAGGCGGTTTTTTTTGGAGCGGCCTGTAAGATACTGGCCACGAAGGGTCCGGTAACTGTTTAGACCTAGGTCCTTTTTTACGGTTTTTCGAACCGTTCTTCGGCCGATTCCGAGAAATAAAGCCATTGAATTGAGGCTAACACCATCATTCCAATCGATTCTCTTCTTGATGATTCCTCTGGTTCGGTGAGTGTTGATAGTCCGAGGTCTTCCGCATTTTGGAAGCTCGTTGACATGCCCACGTGATTTAAGTTGTCGAACATTTTGAGAAACGGTTGATTTTGGAATTCCAAGGCGGCAAACGATATCACAAACTCGCCCTCCTTCCGTGAAAAACTTGGCAATTTTGGTCGATGTGGAGAAAATCGCATTTTTTCGGAACAAACGGAAAATGATAAGACTAGCTTTTAAGATTTGCTTATATAGGCTCTCGACTTTCGAAATGTTTCGAAAGTTCTAGAAAATTCCTTTTGGCACAGTGCCAACATTGCCTCAAACTTTGGCTCCATACTTATGGGCCACCCTGTATTTATTAAGTAGAAAAATTGAACTGAATTTTTCAAATAGAAATTATAGAAAACGATTCAACTGAAAAAATGTGTAATCTACCAAAAATAATCAAACCGCCATTGTCTTGTTCAGCTGAGCCAGAAGACTACAATGAAATGGAAAAACCAAAAGCTCAAAATAAGAAAGTATTAACTGTTCATATAAATATTAAATTTGGAGATTTAATGTTCGTTTTTTTTTTCATTTTTTTTTCTAGAAAATTTATACTTTTCTAATTAAAATTTTTCAAAAACTTAGAGGTAAAAAGTGAACAAAAAAAACTTCAGGGAAATAACAAAATTAGACAAAATGGCTATTAAAGATGAAGAAGAAATGCACAAAACGATTCCTGATATTATATCAACTTTTAAAAATGAAATGTATGATAAATAAAATTATAATTGGAAGAGTTTCAACAAGAAAACTGCAAGTTTATATTTTCAAAGTTGACACACTGTGTTTTTACCAGAAAATTAAAGCAGAGAAAAATTCTTGATAAATTTAAACCAAAAAACTAGTAAAATTTCATGTTCATTATAAACGTACCCTATTGATTTAGAAAAAAATTATTCGTTTTTCTTGACAAGATTAAAAAAAAGTGTCTTATAAGTAATTTAGTTTTTTAATGGTTGTAAACCATTAAACATTCTTTGAAAATTCAGATTTTTCCATTTCATTAATTGATTGATAGAAAATGTACTTTCGTTTTAAATGATATCAGGGGAATTATTTTTCAATCAATAATAGACATATCTCAAACACATAATAGGAGATGATAAGCGATAACACGAACATGAAATAGTGTGTCGAAGAAAATGACTATCTCTTTTTCTGATCGTTTCTTTTTTATTTTCACTGTATTTAATGATAATCGTTTTTTTTATATCAACAATTGTTTGCTTTTTTGTTACTCGTTTTTGTTTGCTAGTTTAATCAAAAAATGATTGTCTAGCTTCTGAAAAATTGTTTTTTTTTGTTTTCAATTAAAAACAGTTTACAGAAGAAGAATTTACTTTTTCTTTTAAAAACAAAAAAAAAGAATTGAAATTATGTTCAAATCATTGTTCTTATCAATTCGAATCATTCCGGGTATACGAAGAATACTTTTCTGTTTGAATGAAATCAAAGTACAAAAAATGTTGAAAAAAACATTGCATTCAATTTCAGTCTGATTAGAAAACCAAATTCAAATCAATTAACTTTGGTTCATTAGAGAATGATTCAATGTTTTTAACATTTTTAATTTTTAACATTTTATTTTACTAAAGTTTAAAAAGAAATGATCAATTCACAATATTTTTTTGGCTGGAATTATCTTGAACAAATTACGATATCAATTAATCGAATGTCTTTAGTTGATTTTATCAATGTTGGCGTCTTTTTATTTTCTTCTAAACAATCTGTTACATATTTATAATACATCAAATTGTGTTTGATATACAACGTTTTCCTGTTTATTTTATTACTATTTTCATTAATTCTTCAGTTTTAAACCACTAAATTCAAACATTTAGAATTATAAATGACTCACGAAAACCCTGGTGTGATTGTCGGTTTAACCGCGGTTGCTGTTGGTTCGACTTATTTTTTATACCGGGCGTTCCTGAAAAATCAGCGAATTCAATTACCCAATGGTTTGGCAATAGATAGACAAGCTTTGCCAGTCAAAGTAAATAGAAAAACAAACAAAAAATATATTATTTTAGTTATTTTAGGGACAAAAAGGAGTTTGGAAAAGTGCTCTTATGAGTGGAGATGAAGACGTGATAAATCAGTTTTATCCTGATATTCGTACGGTTCATGATATTTTCATGAGAGGAAAAAAGGTTTCAATTTTTTTAAGCTGGTTTTTTATTTGTTTAATACTAAATTTGGTTACCTGGTATATTTTTACTGAATTCTGTTAGGAATTCTTCATAATTTAATATAACTCGTTGGTGTTTCAATAGAGCGTGTTTGCCATAAAACACAATAAGTTTGTGAATTGTTTTCTATTTTTAAGGAAAGCAAAGGTGGTCCATGCGTTGGCTTTAGAACTTCAGCTAATGAAGATTATAATTTTTTATCCTATGACACTATTTATGAACAAGCGACGTGGCTTTCAAATACACTTATCTATGAATTCGGATTGAAACCTGGTAAGCAAAATGTTTTCTTTTTGTAAATTAAAGTTGCAAACTTCTTTTTGAAGAGAATACTACGAATATTGGAATTTATGCTCGTAATAGTCCCGAATGGTTAGTTAGTGCAATATCATGTATTGAACAATCAATTGTTGTTGTTCCTTTATATGATACCCTTGGGGCAGATGCAGCAACTTTTATTGTTAGCCAAGCTGATATTAGGTAAGAAAAAAAAACACACTTTTTAAAAAATTCTATTTTTTTTTTAATTGCAGTGTCATTATTGTTGACAAAATTGAAAAAGCAAGAAGTTTATTAAAAAATGTTGACAAAATGCAGTCATTGAAGTATATTGTAGTTATTGAATGTTCTGAAATATCAGAAGAGGACTATCAAATGGTAAAATATAATTTTATATTTAATTAAACTGGAAAATTTTCAATTTTTTCTAAATTAATAAACTTGAAAAAAAAGAAAGAAGTAAAATATGTTAATTCATAGGCTAGAACGAATCAAATTGAATTAAAAACGTTCAAATATGCACTGAGTTCCGGGAAAAAGTACAAATTTGAAAGTCATCTACCGAAATCTGAAGATGTTTATATTATTTGGTATAAAATACACATATTATACATCAAAATTCTAAAAAACAACAACTATTTTAAAATTATTTCAGCTACACATCTGGAACAACTGGAACTCCAAAAGGGGTCATGTTAACTCATGGAAATGTAGTTTCAAATATAAGTGGATTTTTAAAAATCCTTTTTACTTTTCAACCATCAATTATTAATAGTAATCAGGTATAATTTTCAAAATAAACAAGTCAAAATAATTTATGAATTAAAACGTATAAAAAATATAAAAAATAAATTGATTGTAGACACATATTTCATATCTTCCACTTTCACACATGATGGAACAAGTAACACATTGGACTTTACTGTGTTTCGGATCTAAAATTGGATACTTTCGTGGAAATATTCAAGGCCTAACTGATGATATCAAATCGTTAAAACCAACCGTTTTTCCAGTCGTTCCGAGACTTCTTAATCGTCTCTATGATGCTATTGAAGTAAATTTATTTCAAAAAAAAAAATTAAAAATTGTTAAATGTTTAGTCAAAAGTTAAACAACAAGGATTTATTAGTCGATTAATCTACAACTTTGCATTTGCTCGAAAACTAAATTCAGTTAAACGTGGTTACAGTGGACGTAAAACAATATGGGACAAAATTGTTTTTAAAAAAATTCAAGATCAAATTGGTGGAAATGTGGATCTTATGGTAACTGGATCTGCGCCTATTTCTTCAACAGTTTTGGAAACATGTCGAGTGTCACTTGGTGCAACAATTGTCGAAGGATACGGTCAAACAGAATGCACCGCGCTAGCTACATTCACATGGATGGGTGATCCAAGCACTGGGCACTGTGGTGGTCCAGCTCCTTGTTCCTTAATTAAACTAGGCGACGTACCAGAGCTGAATTATTTTGCAAAAGACGGCAAAGGGGAGGTACGTAAAAAACTTTTTAATACTATAATTTATTATCAATTTAGATTAGAATAAAAGGTCCAAGTGTGACAAAGGGATATTATAAAGATGAGGAAAAAACAAAAGAACTGTTTGATGAAGACGGATTTTTGCAAACGGGGGATATTGGCGAGATTCTTCCAAATGGAACTATTCGAATAATTGATCGAAAAAAACATATTTTTAAACTTGCTCAAGTCAATTTATTTCAACATCTTAAAAATAAATTGCAATTTTAGGGTGAATATGTGGCACCAGAAAAAATAGAAAATGTTTATGTTCGAGCTCACGTAGTACAACAAGTTTATGTTGATGGGGACAGTTTAGAGCGATGGCTGATTGGTGTTATTGTTCCCGAACCAGCAGTTTTAAAAGAATGGAATGAAAGAAATGGAATATCTAATAGAAGTTTGGAAGATACTTGTCAAGATCCCAAAGTGCAAGAATTTGTGTTATCAGAGTTACACAAAATTGGAAAAGCTAATAAACTAAATTCAATTGAACAGGTATTTTAAAAAATTATTAATTTTAAAAATAAAAATAATTTCTTTTCAAACAAATTTTAGATTAAAAAAGTCATATTAACTGCTGAACCGTTTTCTGTAGAAAATGGTTTATTAACACCAACGTTGAAAGCAAAACGACCTCAACTTCGTCTTAAATACAAATCGGAAATGGCAAAAATCTACGCTGCTAATTCAAACATTTGATTATAAAATTTTTAATCTTCATTTTTTTAAATGTTTTCACGGATTTTCTAGAATGAACTTTTGTCATTTTTGAAATAAAAAATGTTTAAATTTAATTTTTTTTTCTAAAAAATGTTTTAGGGCTGAAAATATCGATTGATTTTTGCAATCAAAATTTCTTTTGAGCCAATAATTGAGCACAACTCGAAAGCTTTTGCTCTCTTACAAAAAAAAGCTTTTGCTCGAATTTGTTGACCTTGTTAGTTGTAATCTGTAGGCCCAGGGCTACTTCTGTGCCATATTTCATAGTCTCATTCGTAAGTATTGTGTATTATTTTGGAAATTTTTGTGTTTTTTCATGTTTTATTTGATTTCTTTTAAATTTTTCGTATAAATATTTATTCTCAAACAAAAATGTTCAAAAATTCATTGATTATAGCACTCAATAAAACTGAAATTTCATGACATTTAAAATAAACTCGTGTTTAACAACTAAATAACAACTGACTTATGCTTTTCGACATCATTTTACGTAATTTCAATTTAAAATTGGAGACGCCTTTGTCAAATTTTACTGCTAATCATGTCCAAGGAAAGAATGAATGAATTGATCAAACCGTTACTCATAATTAGCCAAGCGTTTGGTTCCAATTTGAAATCAGTAAATCCCAACATTCCATCATTACTTCTTGCCTATAAAAAATATTGTTCGTTTGTAATAAAAATAAAAAAAATGAAACGAGCAAAAAAAAAGAGGAATAAAACGATAATTGAAGCTTAAATGGAAAATAAAAAAGTAAAAAGCCAAAATGGTAATATAAATATGTATAAGGAAAATATTTGTTTAAATAAAACGAAAAAAAAAGAAAAAAAAAAGTTATTTGAATATTTTTGGCGACAAGAATTATAATTGAGTTAGAAATCAAAAATTGATCTTTTCCTTAAATTTAAGTTTGACCTCGACGTGAGAAATTTGGGGAAAATATAAAACATATGAGAGTGTGTGCAAAATGAATAGAAAGAAGGGAGAATGACAAAAACGAGTAAACATGCTGCGTCTCTCATTTGCACACACTGTCTCGTCGATCAACGTTGAGGAGCGAAAAAAATTGGGAAAATCTTTCCTTTTTTGTTGTTTAAACTGTTTTTCAGCCAAAATTCAACAAGCGATCAATATGGAGCAAGCGAGAATCGAAATGATGGAGTTGCGCGAAGAGGAGCCCGCGGATGTCACGATGGAGTCGATCGACGACACCGTAGCATCAGTGGATGCGACGATGACTTCCCTAGTGGAGTCTGTCGTTTCATCCAATGATGTGACGATGGAATCGGTCGATGACAGGGTTGCATCAGTGGATGCAACGATGACTTCCTTAGTGGAGTCTGTCGTTGCATCCAATGATGTGACGATGGCGTCCGTAGGGGAATCAAGCGCGGGGGGCGAGGCGATGGAGGTGGATGAAGTGGTGGAGAGAAGGAAGAGGCGCTTGGAGGAAGCGGAAGGAGGAGAAGGGGCGAAGAGAGGACGATTTGAAGAGGAGGAGGAGGAACAGGGGAGTTCCAAAGGACGAAGCTTGAAGCGCCCCTTAGTGGAAGGAGAAGAGGAACTGGACGCGAAGAGAGGGAAGTATGAGGAGAGAGCGCAGGGGCGCTTCGAGCCGGTAAGAGGGGTAAAACGGGGAGTTGTGGGCGAGGAGGAGCGCGTGGCCAAGAGGGGCCGATTTGAAAACAGAGCTGTGGCGGCTCCGGCGGTTTTAGAGGAGGTGGTCGAAGAGGAAGAATGGGAGACAATTGGCGAGTTGGATGAAGCGTTCTTGGAAGGAGGGGACGAAGTTGAGGAGGTCGAAGCGGTGGAAGAGGTGGAGGAGGTGGAAAGGGTGCCACAGGAGATGGAGGAAGAGGAGAACGACGAGGAGCCGCGGGATTTGGCTGCTGAAGTGCGGGCAGCAGCTCTCCTAACCCAGTTAGGAGAGCTGCAAGCCGACCATAACAAATGTATGGAGGTAATGCTCCAGCATTGTTATGGTACTCAACACCTAGATGCCTTGGGCTTCTGGACCAGAGCCAAACCAGCTCTGACCAGAGCCTTGGGCGGACAGGTGTTGAGCGGTGCCCAATTAAAAGTGAGTTGCATATTTTTTTCAAATTACCTTTTCATAGTTCAATTTGATTTCTTTTCAGCGCCTCAGCAACCAAATTGCCAAGTGCAAAACAATTTTGGGGTTGTAGAAAGTTGGTTGAGGAGGAGCCCGCCACAGCTCACAGGTTTTCTTTTTTATTATATTAATTTTTATATTTATTTTTCAATTTTTATTTTTTTAAACTTCTTTTTCAATTTTTGTTTTTTTAAACTTCTTTTTCAATTTTTATTTTTTTAAACTTCTTTTTCAATTTTTATTTTTATATTTGGTTCAATTTATTTCTTTTTTATCGGATTTTTCATATTTATTTTTATTTGTTTTATTGTTAATTATTTTCAATTATTTATTCTGAATTTTTCATAATTATTTCTTTTTGTCAGTATTTTTTTTATTTATTTATTATATTTTTTATTATATTTCAATTTTTATTTTATCTATTCCTTTATTTCGGCTTTTTCATATTTATTCTTATTTATTTTATTTTCAATTATTTAGGCCTTTTTGTTCTTAACTTTTTTATTTAAATTTTGTTTTTTAATTTTTCAAACTTTTTCTTTTTCGCTTTTTCATATTTATTTTTATATTTAATTTTCAATTTTTATTTTTTAAGCTTCTTTTTCAATTTTTTATTTTTATATTTGGTTCAATTTATTTCTTTTTTTTTATCGGATTTTTCATATTTATTCTTATTTATTTTATTGTTAATTATTTTCAATTATTTATTCTGAATTTTCCAATTTAAATTTAAATTTTTTAATTTTTCAATCTTCTTCTATTCCGGTTTTACATAATTATTTTTATTTTTCAGTTTATTTTTTTCTCGGATTTTTCATTTTTTTAAAATATTTTCCAATTCTTATTTTTTAAGCTTTTTTTTTCATCAGCTTTATATTTTATTTATTTATTTGTTTTTATTTTTTTCATAATTTTTCAAGCTTCAATTTTTTTAAATTTTTTTATTTGGTTCAATTTATTTGTTTATTTCGGATTTTTCATATTTTTTATTATTTTTGAATTTTTATTTTATATTTTTCAACTTTTTTAAAGCTTCTTTTTCTTCACTTTTTTCTCAATTTTTTCTCAATTTTTTATTTATTTTTATTTAATGTTTTAATTTATTTATTATCTTTATTATATTTTAATTTATTTTTCGATTTATTTTTTTCAATTTCTTTATTTCAGTTTTTTATTTTTTATTTTTTATTTTTTATTTTTTATTTTTTATTTTTTATTTTTTATTTTTTATTTTTTATTTTATTTATTTTTTTATTATTTGTTTATTTGTTTATCTTTCATTTTTCATAATTCTTCAAGTTTCAATTCATTTAAATTTTATATTTTTCTATTTCCTTCTATTCTGAATGTTGTTTTTTTTCTTTTCTTTTTTTTAAATATCTAATTTTTTCCGTTTTAAAATTAAAAAGCCCAAAAAATCCCTAAAAAATTTTAAAAACCCAAAAAAAATTTAAAAAACCAAAAATTTCCAAAAAAAAGTTTTTGAAAATTCCAATGTTATTTAATTTTTCAAGTTTTTCATATTTTTTAATTTTTTAATTTTAAATTAGGTTTTTATTGATATTTATTTATTGAAATTTTTGTTGAATTTTTTTATGGCGATCGGACAACGGACAACAAAAATGTGGACCGCTTTATTTGAAGGTAAAGTTTGATTGAATTATATAACGAAATACAAAAAATGCGGCTACCAAAACATATTTTCTATTTTATTTCCTTTTGACCGCAAATATTAAAATTAATTTTTATATAATTGAATAAGAAGATTAAAAAAGCAAGAAAACCTTGTTTTGAATTTTCTGGAAGAAAAGAAGCAAGCGCGCTCTTTTGAAATTTAGGACAAATTTCGATTAGAAGAAAACTCGTTGAACTGTAAAATATTTCAGAGAAAAATCTGGTTGGTGGCAAAAATTGATAATTAATTAGCGAGAAGGTAATTTAAAATATTAAAAAAATAATTAAAGTTTCATTTTCAGGCAAAACTTTACCTTATACTTTGTTTGGGTCATTCAAAGGAAAACCTGTATGCCTAACGGGTCCCAGCATCAAAATTGGTTTCAACAAATGACCATTTGTATTATTTATTACGCAACACTCAAGTGAATTGATGATTCAATTAAAAAACCAAATGTGTGTTTTGAAATACTTCAAAAAGTCAAAAAATTAGTTTGATATTATGAAGGTAAATAGATAAGACGAAGAAAAAATAACAATAATCATTTTCAGCACCAAGATTGGCTATAAATTATCTCGATTTGTCAAACGATACTAAATAAGATTGAGGAATTTCATTCAATCGATTGTACCTAGAGACGCAAAACTGGCGATGGAAGTTTTGAAGAAACCTGGAATACAAGATAGAGAGAAAATGTTGCAAAAAAAAAAAACAAGAACAACGTCACAAGAAAAATTTTTTACAGTAAGTAAAACGAATATTTTTAAAATTTTTATAAAAATACATTTAAGAGAAGCACTAATATTGAAGTAATGCCACCAAATATTGAAAAGTTATCTGCACAAGGAAAAAATCATGCTGTATTATAACAGTTCAAAAGCAATCATCGATCATTATTGTATATATTGTTTACGATATAATGCAAGTACATTCAATTCAAGCATTATTTAAGATGAAATTCCACAAAAATATCTGTAGAGAAGCTGAGCTTAAATAGATTTATAATTTTGCATAAGGTAATTTCATAAATGCTAGAAAGGAAATTTAAAAAAATTTGAAAAATCTAAAAAAAAAATAAAAAAAAAAAAAAGAAAAATTAAAAAAAAAAAAAATAAATAAATAAAAAATTAAAATAAATAAAAATAAAAAAAATAAAAAAAAATAAAAAAAAAAATAAAAAAAATAAAAAATAAAAATAAACAAAAAAATAACGACTTTTTATATTTTGGTATATTTTTGATTCTTTCAAATTTATCTAAGATTTATTTAATTTTTTGTAAAAATTTGAAAGAAATTTGAAGATAAATTTGTCAATTTTTACAAAAAATTAAATGATTCCACTTTCAATTTGTTTATTGTACGTTTGTTGGTTTGTATTGTTTTGTTCGAATTGTTATATTTTTTGTATTTTTTGTACTGGAATTTTCAAAAACTTAAATTTTCAAATCAAAATGTGGGATTCCTTTTTGTAAATTTGGGTGGTAGGGGAGGTTGGGACCATTTAAAATATACATATTTATGTATAGAAAAGTTTAAAAACTTTTTTCTTCCTTACTTTCTTCTTCATAATTCCTTTTATCTCTTTTTTAGAATTCTTTTTAGATCCTCTTTTTCTTTTCTTTTTTCAATATTTCTGTAAAGAAATACATTTTATTGGTGTGAGCTTACAAATTGTTCATGGCGCTCAAGTTAACGTAAGTAAAATTTTTGAAAGATTAACATTCAATAGTTCAATGTGATCAATTTTTCAGCGCTTCATAAAATCGAAGAAAGTCAGGTTTTACTTGGAGATAAAATACATCATAGATGGTAAAAATGATTTCAACACCTTGACAGGTGAGTTATTTTGTTTTGCTTGAAGTCGATTCGTATTTTTTTCTTTACTTCAAATTTTTTGTTTTCTTTTTAATTTGTTTAGCTTTTTTTTTCTCTTTTTTCTTTTCTTTAAAGTTTCTAGTTTTTTTAAATTTTATACAAGTTTTCATTTTTCTCGAAATTATTTTATTTAAAAATTGTTTCATTTTCAGTTTTCGTCTTTTTGAACTAATTTTCTCAGTTTTTTTAAAAATCTTTCTCTCATTTTTCTTTTTAATTTTTAATTTTCCCAGTGTTTTTTTCTAGTTTTTTCAGAATTTTTAAAAGTTTTTAATAGTTCAATTTTATATTTTTTAAGTTTTTGCTCACATTTTTCATTTTAGTTTTTCATTTTTTTACTGCCTTTTTAAAATTTTTTTCAACTTTTTCTTTTTTATTTTGTCATTTTTTCAGCTTTTTTTTTCCAGCTTTTTCTCAGCGTTTTTCTATTTTTTTAATAGTTCAATTTTATATTTTTTAAGTTTTTGCTCACATTTTTCATTTTGGTTTTTCAGTTTTTTACTTTTTTTTTTTTCAATATTTCGATTTTATTCTTATTTTTTTATTTTCTTTTTTTTTAAATCTTTCTCAACTTTTTCTTTTTTTAGTTTTTTCAGCTTTTTTTCAAGTTTTTCACACATTTTCTTTTTTTAGTTTTTCAGCTTTTTTTTCAGCTTTTTCAGCGTTTTTTCTAGTTTTTAAAAATTCAATGTTATTTTTTTAAAGTTTCATTTTTTATATTTTTTTTTCTCTTTCTTTTTAATTTTTTCTCAATTTTTTCTTCATTAGTTTTTCAGTTTTTTACTGCCTTTTTTAAAAGTTTTTCAATATTTCGATTTTATTCTTATTTTTTTATTGTCTTATTTTTTTTAAATCTTTCTCAACTTTTTTTTTGTTTTTTTCAGCTTTTTTTCAAGTTTTTCAAACATTTTTCTTTTTTATTTTTTCAGCTGTTTTTCAGCTTTTTCTCAGCGTTTTCTAATTTTTTAATAGTTCAATTTTATATTTTTTAAGTTTTTGCTCACATTTTTTTTTAGTTTTTCAGTTTTTTACTTTTTTAATTTTTTCAATATTTCGATTTTATTCTTATTTTTTTATTTTCTTTTTTTTTAAATCTTTCTCAACTTTTTCTTTTTTTAGTTTTTTCAGCTTTTTTTCAAGTTTTTCACACATTTTCTTTTTTTAGTTTTTCAGCTTTTTTCAGCTTTTTCAGCGTTTTTTCTAGTTTTTAAAAATTCAATTTTATTTTTTTAAAGTTTCATTTTTTATATTTTTTTCTTTCTTTTTAATTTTTTCTCAATTTTTTCTTCATTAGTTTTTCAGTTTTTTACTGCCTTTTTTAAAAGTTTTTCAATATTTCGATTTTATTCTTATTTTTTTATTGTCTTATTTTTTTTAAATCTTTCTCAACTTTTTTTTTGTTTTTTTCAGCTTTTTTTCAAGTTTTTCAAACATTTTTCTTTTTTATTTTTTCAGCTGTTTTTCAGCTTTTTCTCAGCGTTTTCTAATTTTTTAATAGTTCAATTTTATATTTTTTAAGTTTTTGCTCACATTTTTTATTTTAGTTTTTCAGTTTTTTACAGCTTTTTTTTAAAATTTTTTCAATATTTCGATTTTATTCTTATTTTTCGATTTTTTTTTATTTGTTTCTTTTCTCTTTTTTAGGTTTTTAGATTTTCATTTTTTTTTCAACTTTTTCTTTTAAAAGTTTAATTTATGTAGTTTTAATAGTATTTCATTTGTTTTTCTTTCGTTTTTCAATTTTTTTGAATTTTCATTTTTCAGCTCTTAATTAATTTTTCAGTTCGAACTTTCTCATTGAAATTTCTTTGCTTGGACATTTTCCAAATTTTTTGAAAAGTTTTTATAAAAATTATTCAATCAAAATTGGTGAATTTCTATGACATGATAGATTCTTTTATGTTCTAAGCTTTGGAAGCAATAATTTCTTAATTTTTTTCTATTTGTTTTTGTAATTTTTCATTGTGGTTCTTTTTAATTGGTTTTGTAATTGTCATGTGAGGCACCAAACTACGGATTTTTCTGTCATCAATGTCATTTATCAGAATGTGTTAGTGTTCGGGTTTCCATCACTTTCAGTTTTCTTTTTCAGATGCAATTTTAAATATTTTCTCAACGAAGCCAATCGATCTGATTCGTCTATTTTTTTTAATCAATTTTATCTTTGTCGATTAATAATCAAGTTTTTGTTCATCGACATTGTTGTATTCTCGTAGAATCTCAGAGTATGTCAATTTCTATGTGCTCGTCTTAAACTTTCGGTTAAATTCTTTTTTTAGTGTTGATTGTGTGTCGGTCTGGAATATTTTATTTTCCTTAAACAGTTTTGCATGTGTGTGTGTGTGGTGTACACGGTGTTATTGTTGTCTGGTAAGTTTTTGTTCTGCATTTTTCCGTTTCAGTTTTTCTGGATGTTTTGGGACGAATTCGAGTATAGGGGGAAAAGGTGGGGGGGGGGGGGGGGGGGGGGAAGGGAATCTCTAGTTAATTTTTCAGTATGCAAAAGGTAATTTCAAAATGTTAACAAATTAAGAATCTCAAATTTTCAGGCAGATTTGTGTTGCCGACTAAAAATTTCCGAATCCATTTCAAGAAAAAGTTTGTTTATTCGTTTTTAGTTTGTTTGAATATTTTGGATTAATCTCAATTATGGGGGGAGTGGGGGGAATGAGCTCGAAAGGGGATTCATCTTAAATTTATTGTTAAGGTAATTTCAAAATATTAACAAATTAAGAATCTCAAATTTTCAGGCAGATTTGTGTTGCCGACTAAAAATTTCCGAATCCATTTCAAGAAAAAGTTTGTTTATTCGTTTTTAGTTTGTTTGAATATTTTGGATTAATCTCAATTATGGGGGGAGTGGGGGGAATGAGCTCGAAAGGGGATTCATCTTAAATTTATTGTTAAGGTAATTTCAAAATATTAACAAATTAAGAATCTCAAATTTTCAGGCAGATTTGTGTTGCCGACTAAAAATTTCCGAATCCATTCCAAGAAAAAGTTTGTTTATTCGTTTTTAGTTTGTTTGAATATTTTGGATTAATCTCAATTATGGGGGGAGTGGGGGGAATGAGCTCGAAAGGGGATTCATCTTAAATTTATTGTTAAGGTAATTTCAAAATATTAACAAATTAAGAATCTCAAATTTTCAGGCAGATTTGTGTTGTCGACTAAAAATTTCCGAATCCATTCCAAGAAAAAGTTTGTTTATTCGTTTTTAGTTTGTTTGAATATTTTGGATTAATCTCAATTATGGGGGGAGTGGGGGGAATGAGCTCGAAAGGGGATTCATCTTAAATTTATTGTTAAGGTAATTTCAAAATATTAACAAATTAAGAATCTCAAATTTTCAGGCAGATTTGTGTTGCCGACTAAAAATTTCCGAATCCATTCCAAGAAAAAGTTTGTTTATTCGTTTTTAGTTTGTTTGAATATTTTGGATTAATCTCAATTATGGGGGGAGTGGGGGGAATGAGCTCGAAAGGGGATTCATCTTAAATTTATTGTTAAGGTAATTTCAAAATATTAACAAATTAAGAATCTCATATTTTCAGGCAGAAGTTTCTTTGGGTCGATCATGCAAATTTGGAAAAATCGCAATATAAAAAGTTTGATTACTTTACTTTGATACTTTGATAAAAAGATTTTTTTTTACCATTGACAATTTAAATTGATTCTAAAATATTTTATTCATTTACTTTCATCTGTTAACCTGTTTATTGCATTTCTTTCGTCATTTTTTTCATTTTGCTTTTAACTTTTTATTTTCTATTTGATTTGTGTTGTCATATTGATTTCATCAAGTCGAATTTACGTTAACCATCGTTGCAGTTAAAAATCGCGACATATTTTTCAGCTTCTCGTGGCTCGCGACATCTTTTTCAGCTTCTCGTGGTTCGCTAAAGTTTTGCAGCTTTTTCTTGTGGGATACTTATTAAAATAATTTCAGTCATTAAGAATTCTAGTTTGTTATTGGAAAGCCAAAAATCAAAATGATAATGATCTTCTTAATAAAAACAATTACCCAGTTTTAATAGCGGAAGATAATTCTCTTGATCAAATGTTTTTCTCCCTTTCGGACACTGATCATCGTGGAATGATAAAAGTACAAATTATAAAAACACATGTTTAATTGTTTATTTTAAAACTTTATTCTTCAGTTTTTCTACCATACTGACGATTTAATGAAGGACAGTAAACATCCAGAACAGCATTCGGAAAAACTTGTGAAGTATCCTTCCAGGTATTTCTTTTTATTAAATAAAATTATTTTTAATTAGATAAATGTTTCATTTGAAAAAAAGATTGAAAACCCTAATAAGTATGTAATTAAAAATTTAAAAGCCAACCCGCTTATTCTCTTTTAACTATGCTACTTTGTTGAAATTCCCTTTAAACATCCGAATAAACGCTGATCTAAACTGTCGATTTGCCAAAGCGTAGGCAAATGGATTCCCACTACTATTTAAATAACACATATAATACGACAATGTATATAAAAATGATGGTATACATTCGCCTTTGCAAAAGCCATAAACAGTTGCCTGAAAAATAAAGGTTAATCTCAATACTGTACATATGTATGTATTACCATTATATAGTATGGGGACCAAAGTATTGCAAAAAAACCAACAATAAATGTAATAGTTCTGAATGTTACTTGTTTTTCGATGTTTTGTATTGATATTTTGGAATACCTAAATGCTTTATGGGCTCTTTTTTCGGCTTTTGTTTGTTTTCGGCCACGATTAAAAACAGATATCGGGGAGAAAATTGAAGATATAATTTTTTCTCTAGTGATTGCTGTAGAAATTGTAGAAATTTTTCTTGATACTCTGAAACAGACATTTTTAGAATCATTTCTTATTGTTTCTTACCCCGCTGTGCTTAAAAAAGTGTCAGATTTTAAAGTGGTTTGACGCTCATTTTTTTGGGTTGAGTTTAAATTATCTTCTACTCTGAGTTGAGGAGCTTTCAAACTGTTGACCCTCTCATTTCCAGCAGTTTGATTTGTTTCAGCATCTGACGAGGAATCACCGAAATTCGTTTTTTGTTCACTTATTATTCTTTTAAATTGGTAAAATTACTCGCTGTTGCTGCTCTCTTTTTCATTTCGATCAGAACTTTTACGTCGTCGAACCAATGCTCGAGCAATTTTATTTTTCATTGATTTAACCCAATGTTCAGACTGTTTTATTGTATCATCTCGATTTTGTTTAGTTGCCTGTAAAACTATTGTTTAATTTTGCTCTAATATTTTTTCTTACTGCTTCTCCAGAAAATGATGTATCGTTTGCGTTTTGATAAGCATTCGTATTGTTTGATAAAAAATCACGAGAAGAACGGGATTTTCTTGATTGAAGTTTTTTGCTCTTCAACTGAGTTGGGTTACGACATTTTGTTCATTTAACGCTCGAATAGAAAATTACTCACTTTTTTAATTTTTTGGCTTCTTCGCAAAATTACCGAAGTTGTATCGCTGTCATTGTTTGAATCAGTTCCTTCCTGTTTGAATTCCTCTTTGAAATTCAGAACCGAGTTCAACTCATCATCAGCAAACAATTTTTCCAAGCTGTCAGCTTTTTCTACTTGATTTTCTTCTTTATGGGTTGTTATACTCTCTGATTCTCTGACTCCTTGATGATATTTTGATCTGAAATGTTTGTGCAGTTAAAGTTGCTTGATCTGCTGACAACTCACCTCAACGAAAATTGCCCACACAATTTGATTGGTCGCGATGACGAACTTCCATCGTTTTCGCTTAAAAGAGATACTTTTTCCATTTCACTGCATCTTCTCGAATTAGCCGCAGTTGGGTGTGGATCAGGATAATTAACATTGTAACTAACATTACTTTCTCTTCAACAAAAACAAAGAAACAATGTTTTCAAATAACGGAAATAATTACCTTCTTGATAAAAAACCACTTTTTTCTTCTTCAATGACTCCAAGGTTTTGATCTTTTTCAGTATTTAAAGAGCCCTAAAGTTTTTTATTAAATTTTTTTGTAAAATCAAATTTTCTTAACAATTTAAATTAACATATTTATAAATATGTACATATAAAAGATGTGTACAAAATGTACACAAAAAATTAAATGTCTTAGCTTTTTGCAAAAAAAAAAATTAAAAACGATTAGAAAAAAAAACGAGGATACGATTATTTAAAGAGCTAAGAAATGTTTTAAAACGACTTAAACGAATAAATGTATGCAAAGTATTTGCAAAATAATTAATAAAAATCCTCACACATACATGCACAAATTTGTTAATGTTTCCTTAATCAAAGATGCGTCAATTCTTCTACATATAAAAATGTTTACCCATGTATTAAAAAATTTGCTAGCGAAAAATCTTTAAAATGGATTTTTATAATCCACAAACTGAGACGCTCACATCATAATGTGGAACATTTGACAAAATATCAAAGCATTGCTTTATTTAAATGAGTTAAATTCATTTAAAAATTTGTTATTAAAACTTGCATAATTTAGTAATTTTATTTACCAAAAAATAAATGCATGTTCACACTTTACAAACAAACCTAAACATTTACATACAGTACACAAATTTTCATAGAACTCTCGACACGGTACGATTTTTACCTGCGATTTACTTTGTTTTGTGCTCTCGGTACATTCAGGTTCAGCAAAACCAAATCTTCTTTGATTTATGTGTTCCTAGAATGTAACTTAAAAATACACGAAATTTAAACAGAAAGGTGAACAAATTATTTGTTTGGAGTATCAAACAATAATTTTGTTGGAGTACTTTGTCATGAATTTTTTTTAAATTTCAAACTTTCTCTCATAGTTTTTTTCGTATTTTTACATAAAAGCTCACTACAGCAGGATTACTAGTATATCCACTATCCCGTTGGGTTTCTTCTTGATTTTCTGCTTTCCCTTTTGACTGAAGCATTAATGAAACTCCAACCTTAATAATTATTTTAAATATAAATTCAATTTTCCGCATATTTTTTACTGAGTACCTGTGTACCTAATCTTTGACTTAAAATTAAAGCAATGTGTCGGCGTTCTTTAGCTTTAGCTTTTTTTTCCAAATTTTTGGCTGCTTGATGGATGCCCTATGATCATGTTTAATGAAATATGTAGATGGGTTTTTTTCTTATTAAATTTCTTACTTTATACAAAATTAACATTGCAATTAAAGTGGTCCAATAGTAGGCAACATACATTCCCATGTTGACATAAGGATTACTTAGAAATGGAGCTGAACATTCCGTTCCGGACATACTGAAAAAACGTGTGAAAATTGTTGTTGTTGTTGTTGTATTAGAAACCTTCCAGATTGTCCCGTCATTGCTTTCCAACCGTATATCATAATTCCGAAAATAATTGCAGGAAGAAGCCATGACAAAACAATTAACAATTGGGTTTTTGTTGGACTTTGCCATTTTAAATATTTTGCCGTGTGACAGACTAAAGTTGTCTCAGTTCCACTTTTACTGTTTTTTGTTCAACCTGATAAATAACGATCGGCAGTTATAAGAAGAACCGTAAGAATTGAAACCAAGCAAAGCGTATAATCCAAAAATAACCATGTCTCACATGCAACCCAACCCAAAGGCCATCGCTCTCCTAAAGAATTTTGATTCAAATATTTTTTCAACTTGTGATTGTAAAAAACTATTTTTTATTTTAATTTAAATTCTAATTTAAAAAAATTAAAAAAAAAACTGAAAATGCAGGGCGGTTTTCTAGCCTTTTTTTTTAAAAACAAACCGTTCAAAACGTAAACAGTAAAAAAGGGAAATCCTTCAATGCCGATAATAAGATCCGAAATTGCTAATGAAACAATATAACGATTGCTAACCTGAAAATAATTATTGAGGCGTTTTTTTTTTTTTTGAAAAATGCAGTTGTCCAACCTGTTTACTTATGTTTCGTTCTATTCGATAAGCCATTATAACCATTGCGTTACCTATAATGGTTTCGAAGCTTAGCAATACTATGAGAAACCATACAAAAATCTGCAAGACAATTCTTTCAACAACATTCTTTGAATTTAATAAGGTACCTGTACAAATAACGTGTAAGGTGAGTTCCAGCTTGCATCAGAAGTGACGTTATACATTTAAAAACAAAGGAAGTTTGAAGTTGGAATGATTTTGGAAATGGTAACTGCCTTCTTAAATGGTTGTTTTGAAGAATTTTATAAATTTATGTACAAATGTGTTCGAATTTAACAAAAAAAAAAGAAAATTTTTGCTCAATTTAAAAGCCGAATAAAACGGATTATGAAAACAGAAAAAAAGTAAATAAATATGTTTAGGTTTAGGTCAAAAGATAGTGTACTATGATTTTATTTTGCTCCAACTTTTCTCAAATATGCCCGATACCCGATTGATTTCACCACTATGTATGTATAATAATAAATTGAATTGCAAAATAAGGAGATGAAAAAAGAAAGCTTCATCTTTTCTCCATTTTATGCGCTTAATTATTGTAAAAAATGTTAAACACATAGTAAATGAGATTTTTAGTCGTCTGGGTGTAAATGAGATAAAAAGAAATGTATAATGAAGCGAATGAATAAATATTATAAACGTCTTGGAATATTTATAATTTTATTGTAAAAAAAAGCAAAAAAAAATTCAATTTTTTCAACACAAATGTTCACAGTTTGAGGGAGATGAGAAGGGAATTTTGAATCAAAAACTTACGACTTAAAAGCTAAAGTAAAAGTTTTCGGCTCAAAGCCGTTGTTGTAAGAATTCAAACGTCTATTGCTCTTAAACCAATTTATCGCATTTGAACAAAACTTTTTTTTTTTCAAATTTACTCGTTTTTCACTTTTTTTCGAAATATTTTAGACTTTATTTTTTTCTTTGATCATCAATAATCAATATACGAAATTATTTTTTCAAACTTATTGTTCATTAAAAAAAAAGAAGAAGCTTTTACAAAATATTTGATCGTTTTTTAAAAGAGGAAATTGAATTGGCGTTTTTTATGAATGGGATAAATTTGTTTAAAAATGACATCTGATTGGCATCTGATGATTGACTAGCGCTTGAGCGCAAACATCATTTCTTTCATATTTTTCAATTTGAATCGTTTTATTACAAGCGTAGACCAGAACGGAGCAAAAAAGAAACTTTATAGATGAAAAAAGGAAATGGGAAATTCAAAAAAAAATGCTTTTTTTTCATCGATTAGTCTCGGGAAAAAAAAAGGAATGCAATGATACCACTTTTACGTTATTTTTAAGATTTTTTTTTTAAATTACGAAACCATAAAGATAAAGCAGATTATCAAAAAAATATGTAATGAACGAGAAAGCAGAAAAAAAGAAGATTAAATACACATTTTTTTCTCTTGGAAATCGTTTTTTCGCTTTTCTCGACAGCATAGCAAAATAAGACGAGAGAGAAAAAAACAGTATTCATGATGACAATTAAAAAAAGATTTTTCGAAACTTCGTTGCTATAACAAAATGAAAAAGAAAACCATTTTCCCGACTTTTATTTTAAGCTTTACTTTTCATCTGAAATAAGAAAAAAAAAACACAGTTTTTCATCAAAACACTTATGAATGTAAATCTCAATTATTTGTTGGTATTCAAACAGAAAAAAGCATGAAAACGTTTAGTTTTCTGAAGAAAAACATTGCCGTTGAGTTTGAAGCTTGGTAGAAGCATTTATTAAACGCACGACTAACCACTTTTCATGCTTCTATGAATACATATCTCCATTTTTTACGTTATTCAAAACTTTTTATTTATGAAAGCAGGTTTCATTTCTCACTCCATTTGACTTCATTAGAACATTTTTTTATGTGTGACACTAAAAACCCAGAACGTTTCTTTATCATAAAAAAAAGCTCTCATGTCAGTTTGGTTTTAAAAACTAGATTTTTTCTAAAATATTGCAAAAAAAAATGTTTTTATGAATCATACAGAGTTCATGAAGAACTTAAAAGTATTGAGAGCATTCAAGCGACAAATATGATTATTTTTTCATCGAGAACTCACATCGTTCATTTATCTAAACCCCACGAAAAACATCCAAGAAATATTAGCTTTACGATATTGTCCGGATTCTAGACCGGTTAAAGCTTATTTAAGGCCCTAATCTAAATTGATAATAAATTATAGTATTAAAAAGTTTTTTACGTACCTCCCCTTTGCCGTCTTTTGCAAAATAATTCAGCTCTGGTACGTCGCCTAGTTTAATTAAGGAACAAGGAGCTGGACCACCACAGTGCCCAGTGCTTGGATCACCCATCCATGTGAATGTAGCTAGCGCGGTGCATTCTGTTTGACCGTATCCTTCGACAATTGTTGCACCAAGTGACACTCGACATGTTTCCAAAACTGTTGAAGAAATAGGCGCAGATCCAGTTACCATAAGATCCACATTTCCACCAATTTGATCTTGAATTTTTTTAAAAACAATTTTGTCCCATATTGTTTTACGTCCACTGTAACCACGTTTAACTGAATTTAGTTTTCGAGCAAATGCAAAGTTGTAGATTAATCGACTAATAAATCCTTGTTGTTTAACTTTTGATTTCTGAGTTATTTTTGATTTCTGATCAACGAGGCTAGTGCCAATCGATAGAGCACGTTTAACTTCATCAGAATAGTCTCTACTAGGGCCTAAAATAGGCGTTACCCCGGTCAAGAAACCGGGGCATTCCCTAAAATAGGCCTTTTTTAGGCTCTTTTTAAGGTTTCATTGGCCCTATCTCAGTTATTTTTGATTTCTGATCAACGAGGCTAGTGCCAATCGATAGAGCACGTTTAACTACATCAGAATAGTCTCTACTAGGGCCTAAATTAGGCGTTACCCGGTCAAGAAACCGGGGCATTCCCTAAAATAGGCCTTTTTTAGGCTCTTTTTAAGGTTTCATCGGCCCTATCTCAGTTATTTTTGATTGAAGGTGGTAGCTTCATTTTCAGCTTCACGTGATTCGTGATTTAATTACCCAATGGTTTGGCAATAGATAGACAAGCTTTGCCAGTCAAAGTAAATAGAAAAACAAACAAAAAATATATTATTTTATATAATTTTAGGGAATACCCCGGAATCCTGACCGGTTAAGGCCTATTTTAGGCCCTAGTAGAGACTATTCTGATGTAGTTAAACGTGCTCTATCGATTGGCACATGCCTCGTTGATCAGAAATCAAGAATAACTGAGATAGGGCCGATGAAACCTTAAAAAGAGCCTAAAAAAAGCCTATTTTAGGGAAAACCCCGGAATCCTGACCGGTTAAGGCCTATTTTAGGCCCTAGTAGAGACTATTCTGATGTAGTTAAACGTGCTCTATCGATTGGCACTAGCCTCGTTGATCAGAAATCAAAAATAACTGAGATAGGGCCGATGAAACATTAAAAAGAGCCTAAAAAAAGCCTATTTTAGGGAATGCCCCGGTTTCTTGACCGGTTAAGGCCTACTTTAGGCCCTAGTAGAGACTATTCTGATGTAGTTAAACATGCTCTATCGATTGGCACTAGCCTCGTTGATCAGAAATCAAAAATAACTGAGATCGGGCCGATCAAACCTTAAAAAGAGCCTAAAAAAAGCCTATTTTAGGGAAAACCCCGGAATCCTGACCGGTTAAGGCCTATTTTAGGCCCTAGTAGAGACTATTCTGATGTAGTTTAACGTGCTCTATCGATTGGCACTAGCCTCGTTGATCAGAAATCAAAAATAACTGAGATCGGGCCGATCAAACCTTAAAAAGAGCCTAAAAAAAGCCTATTTTAGGGAAAACCCCGGAATCCTGACCGGTTAAGGCCTATTTTAGGCCCTAGTAGAGACTATTCTGATGTAGTTTAACGTGCTCTATCGATTGGCACTAGCCTCGTTGATCAGAAATCGAAAATAACTGAGATAGGGCCGATGAAAACTTAAAAAGAGCCTAAAAAAGGCCTATTTTAGGGAATGCCCCGGTTTCTTGACCGGTTAAGGCCTACTTTAGGCCCTAGTAGAGACTATTCTGATGTAGTTAAACGTGCTCTATCGATTGGCACTAGCCTTGTTGATCAGAAATCAAAAATAACTGAGATAGGGCCGATGAAACCTTAAAAAGAGCCTAAAAAAGGCCTATTTTAGGGAATGCCCCGGTTTCTTGACCGGTTAAGGCCTACTTTAGGCCCTAGTAGAGACTATTCTGATGTAGTTAAACGTGCTGAATCGATTGGCACTAGTCTCGTTGATCAGAAATCGAAAATAACTGAGATAGGGCCGATGAAAACTTAAAAAGAGCCTAAAAAAGGCCTATTTTAGGGAATGCCCCGGTTTCTTGACCGGTTAAGGCCTAATTTAGGCCCTAGTAGAGACTATTCTGATGTAGTTAAACGTGCTGAATCGATTGGCACTAGCCTCGTTGATCAGAAATCGAAAATAACTGAGATAGGGCCGATGAAAACTTAAAAAGAGCCTAAAAAAGGACTGTTTTAGGGAATGCCCCGGTTTTTTTGACCGGTTAAGGCCTATTTTAGGCCCTAGTAGAGACTATTCTGATGTAGTTAAACGTGCTCTATCGATTGGCACTAGCCTTGTTGATCAGAAATCAAAAATAACTGAGATAGGGCCGATGAAACCTTAAAAAGAGCCTAAAAAAGGACTATTTTAGGGAATGCCCCGGTTTTTTTGACCGGTTAAGGCCTATTTTAGGCCCTAGTAGAGACTATTCTGATGTAGTTAAACGTGCTCTATCGATTGGCACTAGCCTTGTTGATCAGAAATCAAAAATAACTGAGATAGGGCCGATGAAACCTTAAAAAGAGCCTAAAAAAGGCCTATTTTAGGGAATGCCCCCCGTTTCTTGACCGGTTAAGGCCTACTTTAGGCCCTAGTAGAGACTATTCTGATGTAGTTAAACGTGCTGAATCGATTGGCACTAGCCTCGTTGATCAGAAATCGAAAATAACTGAGATAGGGCCGATGAAAACTTAAAAAGAGCCTAAAAAAGGACTATTTTAGGGAATGCCCCGGTTTTTTGACCGGTTAAGGCCTATTTTAGGCCCTAGTAGAGACTATTCTGATGTAGTTAAACGTGCTGAATCGATTGGCACTAGCCTCGTTGATCAGAAATCGAAAATAACTGAGATAGGGCCGATGAAAACTTAAAAAGAGCCTAAAAAAGGCCTATTTTAGGGAATGCCCCGGTTTCTTGACCGGTTAAGGCCTAATTTAGGCCCTAGTAGAGACTATTCTGATGTAGTTAAACGTGCTCTATCGATTGGCACTAGCCTCGTTGATCAGAAATCGAAAATAACTGAGATAGGGCCGATGAAAACTTAAAAAGAGCCTAAAAAAGGACTATTTTAGGGAATGCCCCGGTTTTTTGACCGGTTAAGGCCTATTTTAGGGAATGCCCCGGTTTTTTGACCGGTTAAGGCCTATTTTAGGCCCTAGTAGAGACTATTCTGATGTAGTTAAACGTGCTCTATCGATTGGCACTAGCCTTGTTGATCAGAAATCAAAAATAACTGAGATAGGGCCGATGAAACCTTAAAAAGAGCCTAAAAAAGGCCTATTTTAGGGAATGCCCCCGTTTCTTGACCGGGTAACGCCTAACTTAGGCCCTAGTAGAGACTATTCTGATGTAGTTAAACGTGCTCTATCGATTGGCACTAGCCTTGTTGATCAGAAATCAAAAATAACTGAGATAGGGCCGATGAAACCTTAAAAAGAGCCTAAAAAAGGCCTATTTTAGGGAATGCCCCCGGTTTCTTGACCGGTTAAGGCCTAATTTAGGCCCTAGTAGAGACTATTCTGATGTAGTTAAACGTGCTGAATCGATTGGCACTAGCCTCGTTGATCAGAAATACTAGAAAATAACTGAGATAGGGCCGATGAAAACTTAGAAAGAGCCTAAAATAGGCCCTATTTATAGGCTCTTTATTTAAGGTTTCATCGGCCCTATCTCAGGTTATTTTGGATTTCTGATTTCATTGATTGCAACGTAGTATCGATTGGCACTAGCCTCGTTGATCAGAAATCAAAAATAACTGAGATAGGGCCGATGAAACCTTAAAAAGAGCCTAAAAAAGGACTATTTTAGGGAATGCCCCGGTTTTTTTGACCGGTTAAGGCCTATTTTAGGCCCTAGTAGAGACTATTCTGATGTAGTTAAACGTGCTCTATCGATTGGCACTAGCCTCGTTGATCAGAAATCAAAAATAACTGAGATAGGGCCGATGAAACCTTAAAAAGAGCCTAAAAAAGGCCTATTTTAGGGGAATGCCCCGGTTTCTTGACCGGTTAAGGCCTACTTTAGGCCCTAGTAGAGACTATTCTGATGTAGTTAAACGTGCTGAATCGATTGGCACTAGTCTCGTTGATCAGAAATCAAAAATAACTGAGATAGGGCCGATGAAACCTTAAAAAGAGCCTAAAAAAGGACTATTTTAGGGAATGCCCCGGTTTCTTGACCGGTTAAGGCCTACTTTAGGCCCTAGTAGAGACTATTCTGATGTAGTTAAACGTGCTGAATCGATTGGCACTAGCCTCGTTGATCAGAAATCGAAAATAACTGAGATAGGGCCGATGAAAACTTAAAAAGAGCCTAAAAAAGGACTATTTTAGGGAATGCCCCGGTTTTTTGACCGGTTAAGGCCTATTTTAGGCCCTAGTAGAGACTATTCTGATGTAGTTAAACGTGCTGAATCGATTGGCACTAGTCTCGTTGATCAGAAATCAAAAATAACTGAGATAGGGCCGATTGAAACCTTAAAAAGAGCCTAAAAAAGGACTATTTTAGGGAATGCCCCGGTTTCTTGACCGGTTTAAGGCCTATTTTAGGCCCTAGTAGAGACTATTCTGATGTAGTTAAACGTGCTCTATCGATTGGCACTAGCCTCGTTGATCAGAATCAAGAATAACTGAGATAGGGCCGATGAAACCTTAAAAAGAGCCTAAAAAAGGCCTATTTTAGGGAATGCCCCGGTTTCTTGACCGGGTAACGCCTACTTTAGGCCCTAGTAGAGACTATTCTGATGTAGTTAAACGTGCTGAATCGATTAACACTAGCCTCGTTGATCAGAAATCAAAAATAACTGAGATAGGGCCGATGAAACCTTAAAAAGAGCCTAAAAAAGGACTATTTTAGGGAATGCCCCGGTTTTTTGACCGGTTAAGGCCTATTTTAGGCCCTAGTAGAGACTATTCTGATGTAGTTAAACGTGCTCTATCGATTGGCACTAGCCTTGTTGATCAGAAATCAAAAATAACTGAGATAGGGCCGATGAAACCTTAAAAAGAGCCTAAAAAAGGCCTATTTTAGGGAATGCCCCGGTTTCTTGACCGGTTAAGGCCTACTTTAGGCCCTAGTAGAGACTATTCTGATGTAGTTAAACGTGCTCTATCGATTGGCACTAGCCTTGTTGATCAGAAATCAAAAATAACTGAGATAGGGCCGATGAAACCTTAAAAAGAGCCTAAAAAAGGCCTATTTTAGGGAATGCCCGGTTTCTTGACCGGTTAAGGCCTACTTTAGGCCCTAGTAGAGACTATTCTGATGTAGTTAAACGTGCTCTATCGATTGGCACTAGCCTTGTTGATCAGAAATCAAAAATAACTGAGATAGGGCCGATGAAACCTCAAAAAGAGCCTTAAAAAGGTCTATTTTAGGGAATGCCCCGGTTTCTTGACCGGTTAAGGCCTACTTTAGGCCCTAGTAGAGACTATTCTGATGTAGTTAAACGTGCTCTATCGATTGGCACTAGCCTCGTTGATCAGAAATCAAAAATAACTGAGATAGGGCCGATGAAACCTTAAAAAGAGCCTAAAAAAGGCCTATTTTAGGGAATGCCCCGGTTTCTTGACCGGGTAACGCCTAATTTAGGCCCTAGTAGAGACTATTCTGATGTAGTTAAACGTGCTCTATCGATTGGCACTAGCCTCGTTGATCAGAAATCAAAAATAACTGAGATAGGGCCGATGAAACCTTAAAAAGAGCCTAAAAAAGGACTATTTTAGGGAATGCCCCGGTTTTTTGACCGGTTAAGGCCTATTTTAGGCCCTAGTAGAGACTATTCTGATGTAGTTAAACGTGCTCTATCGATTGGCACTAGCCTTGTTGATCAGAAATCAAAAATAACTGAGATAGGGCCGATGAAATCTTAAAAAGAGCCTAAAAAAGGCCTATTTTAGGGAATGCCCCGGTTTCTTGACCGGTTAAGGCCTACTTTAGGCCCTAGTAGAGACTATTCTGATGTAGTTAAACGTGCTCTATCGATTGGCACTAGCCTTGTTGATCAGAAATCAAAAATAACTGAGATAGGGCCGATGAAAACTTAAAAAGAGCCTAAAAAAGGACTATTTTAGGGAATGCCCCGGTTTTTTGACCGGTTAAGGCCTATTTTAGGCCCTAGTAGAGACTATTCTGATGTAGTTAAACGTGCTCTATCGATTGGCACTAGCCTCGTTGATCAGAAATCAAAAATAACTGAGATAGGGCCGATGAAACCTTAAAAAGAGCCTAAAAAAGGACTATTTTAGGGAATGCCCCGGTTTTTTGACCGGTTAAGGCCTATTTTAGGCCCTAGTAGAGACTATTCTGATGTAGTTAAACGTGCTCTATCGATTGGCACTAGCCTCGTTGATCAGAAATCAAAAATAACTGAGATAGGGCCGATGAAAACTTAAAAAGAGCCTAAAAAAGGCCTATTTTAGGGAATGCCCCCGTTTCTTGACCGGGTAACGCCTAACTTAGGCCCTAGTAGAGACTATTCTGATGTAGTTAAACGTTGCTCTATCGATTGGCACTAGCCTCGTTGATCAGAAATCAAAAATAACTGAGATAGGGCCGATGAAACCTTAAAAAGAGCCTAAAAAAGGCCTATTTTAGGGAATGCCCCGGTTTCTTGACCGGGTAACGCCTAATTTAGGCCCTAGTAGAGACTATTCTGATGTAGTTAAACGTGCTCTATCGATTGGCACTAGCCTCGTTGATCAGAAATCAAAAATAACTGAGATAGGGCCGATGAAACCTTAAAAAGAGCCTAAAAAAGGCCTATTTTAGGGAATGCCCCGGTTTCTTGACCGGTTAAGGCCTATTTTAGGCCCTAGTAGAGACTATTCTGATGTAGTTAAACGTGCTCTATCGATTGGCACTAGCCTTGTTGATCAGAAATCAAAAATAACTGAGATAGGGCCGATGAAAACTTAAAAAGAGCCTAAAAAAGGCCTATTTTAGGAATGCCCCCGTTTCTTGACCGGGTAACGCCTACTTAGGCCCTAGTAGAGACTATTCTGATGTAGTTAAACGTGCTCTATCGATTGGCACTAGCCTCGTTGATCAGAAATCAAAAATAACTGAGATAGGGCCGATGAAAACTTAAAAAGAGCCTAAAAAAGGACTATTTTAGGGAATGCCCCGGTTTTTTGACCGGTTAAGGCCTATTTTAGGCCCTAGTAGAGACTATTCTGATGTAGTTAAACGTGCTCTATCGATTGGCACTAGCCTCGTTGATCAGAAATCAAAAATAACTGAGATAGGGCCGATGAAACCTTAAAAAGAGCCTAAAAAAGGCCTATTTTAGGGAATGCCCCGGTTTCTTGACCGGTTAAGGCCTATTTTAGGCCCTAGTAGAGACTATTCTGATGTAGTTAAACGTGCTCTATCGATTGGCACTAGCCTTGTTGATCAGAAATCAAAAATAACTGAGATAGGGCCGATGAAAACTTAAAAAGAGCCTAAAAAAGGCCTATTTTAGGGAATGCCCCGGTTTCTTGACCGGGTAACGCCTAATTTAGGCCCTAGTAGAGACTATTCTGATGTAGTTAAACGTGCTCTATCGATTGGCACTAGCCTTGTTGATCAGAAATCAAAAATAACTGAGATAGGGCCGATGAAACCTTAAAAAGAGCCTAAAAAAGGCCTATTTTAGGGAATGCCCCGGTTTCTTGACCGGGTAACGCCTAATTTAGGCCCTAGTAGAGACTATTCTGATGTAGTTAAACGTGCTGAATCGATTGGCACTAGCCTCGTTGATCAGAAATCAAAAATAACTGAGATAGGGCCGATGAAAACTTAAAAAGAGCCTAAAAAAGGCCTATTTTAGGGAATGCCCCGGTTTCTTGACCGGTTAAGGCCTACTTTAGGCCCTAGTAGAGACTATTCTGATGTAGTTAAACGTGCTCTATCGATTGGCACTAGCCTCGTTGATCAGAAATCAAAAATAACTGAGATAGGGCCGATGAAACCTTAAAAAGAGCCTAAAAAAGGCCTATTTTAGGGAATGCCCCGGTTTCTTGACCGGGTAACGCCTAATTTAGGCCCTAGTAGAGACTATTCTGATGTAGTTAAACGTGCTGAATCGATTGGCACTAGCCTCGTTGATCAGAAATCAAAAATAACTGAGATAGGGCCGATGAAACCTTAAAAAGAGCCTAAAAAAGGACTATTTTAGGGAATGCCCCGGTTTTTTGACCGGTTAAGGCCTATTTTAGGCCCTAGTAGAGACTATTCTGATGTAGTTAAACGTGCTCTATCGATTGGCACTAGCCTCGTTGATCAGAAATCAAAAATAACTGAGATAGGGCCGATGAAACCTTAAAAAGAGCCTAAAAAAAAGCCTATTTTAGGGAATGCCCCGGTTTCTTGACCGGTTAAGGCCTACTTTAGGCCCTAGTAGAGACTATTCTGATGTAGTTAAACGTGCTCTATCGATTGGCACTAGCCTCGTTGATCAGAAATCAAAAATAACTGAGATAGGGCCGATGAAAACTTAAAAGAGCCTAAAAAAGGCCTATTTTAGGGAATGCCCCCGTTTCTTGACCGGGTAACGCCTAACTTAGGCCCTAGTAGAGACTATTCTGATGTAGTTAAACGTGCTCTATCGATTGGCACTAGCCTCGTTGATCAGAAATCAAAAATAACTGAGATAGGGCCGATGAAACCTTAAAAAGAGCCTAAAAAAGGCCTATTTTAGGGAATGCCCCCGTTTCTTGACCGGGTAACGCCTAACTTAGGCCCTAGTAGAGACTATTCTGATGTAGTTAAACGTGCTCTATCGATTGGCACTAGCCTCGTTGATCAGAAATCAAAAATAACTGAGATAGGGCCGATGAAAACTTAAAAAGGGCCTAAAAAAGGACTATTTTAGGGAATGCCCCGGGTTTTTTTGACCGGTTAAGGCCTATTTTAGGCCCTAGTAGAGACTATTCTGATGTAGTTAAACGTGCTCTATCGATTGGCACTAGCCTCGTTGATCAGAAATCAAAAATAACTGAGATAGGGCCGATGAAACCTTAAAAAGAGCCTAAAAAAGGCCTATTTTAGGGAATGCCCCGGTTTCTTGACCGGTTAAGGCCTATTTTAGGCCCTAGTAGAGACTATTCTGATGTAGTTAAACGTGCTCTATCGATTGGCACTAGCCTTGTTGATCAGAAATCAAAAATAACTGAGATAGGGCCGATGAAAACTTAAAAAGAGCCTAAAAAAGGCCTATTTTAGGGAATGCCCCCGTTTCTTGACCGGGTAACGCCTAACTTAGGCCCTAGTAGAGACTATTCTGATGTAGTTAAACGTGCTCTATCGATTGGCACTAGCCTCGTTGATCAGAAATCAAAAATAACTGAGATAGGGCCGATGAAACCTTAAAAAGAGCCTAAAAAAGGCCTATTTTAGGGAATGCCCCGTTTCTTGACCGGGTAACGCCTAATTTAGGCCCTAGTAGAGACTATTCTGATGTAGTTAAACGTGCTGAATCGATTGGCACTAGCCTCGTTGATCAGAAATCAAAAATAACTGAGATAGGGCCGATGAAAACTTAAAAAGAGCCTAAAAAAGGCCTATTTTAGGGAATGCCCCGGTTTCTTGACCGGTTAAGGCCTACTTTAGGCCCTAGTAGAGACTATTCTGATGTAGTTAAACGTGCTCTATCGATTGGCACTAGCCTCGTTGATCAGAAATCAAAAATAACTGAGATAGGGCCGATGAAACCTTAAAAAGAGCCTAAAAAAGGCCTATTTTAGGGAATGCCCCGGTTTCTTGACCGGGTAACGCCTAATTTAGGCCCTAGTAGAGACTATTCTGATGTAGTTAAACGTGCTGAATCGATTGGCACTAGCCTCGTTGATCAGAAATCAAAAATAACTGAGATAGGGCCGATGAAACCTTAAAAAGAGCCTAAAAAAGGACTATTTTAGGGAATGCCCCGGTTTTTGACCGGTTAAGGCCTATTTTAGGCCCTAGTAGAGACTATTCTGATGTAGTTAAACGTGCTCTATCGATTGGCACTAGCCTCGTTGATCAGAAATCAAAAATAACTGAGATAGGGCCGATGAAACCTTAAAAAGAGCCTAAAAAAAGCCTATTTTAGGGAATGCCCCGGTTTCTTGACCGGTTAAGGCCTACTTTAGGCCCTAGTAGAGACTATTCTGATGTAGTTAAACGTGCTCTATCGATTGGCACTAGCCTTGTTGATCAGAAATCAAAAATAACTGAGATAGGGCCGATGAAACCTCAAAAAGAGCCTAAAAAAGGCCTATTTTAGGGAATGCCCCGGTTTCTTGACCGGTTAAGGCCTACTTTAGGCCCTAGTAGAGACTATTCTGATGTAGTTTAAACGTGCTCTATCGATTGGCACTAGCCTCGTTGATCAGAAATCAAAAATAACTGAGATAGGGCCGATGAAACCTTAAAAAGAGCCTAAAAAAGGCCTATTTAGGGAATGCCCCGGTTTCTTGACCGGGTAACGCCTAATTTAGGCCCTAGTAGAGACTATTCTGATGTAGTTAAACGTGCTCTATCGATTGGCACTAGCCTCGTTGATCAGAAATCAAAAATA
>OY751562.1:0-41059 GCA_963572285.1 Caenorhabditis drosophilae | reverse complement strand
GATCAGAAATCAAAAATAACTGAGATAGGGCCGATGAAACCTTAAAAAGAGCCTAAAAATGGCCTATTTTAGGGAATGCCCCGGTTTCTTGACCGGTTAAGGCCTATTTTAGGCCCTAGTAGAGACTATTCTGATGTAGTTAAACGTGCTGAATCGATTGGCACTAGCCTCGTTGATCAGAAATCAAGAATAACTGAGATAGGGCCGATGAAACCTTAAAAAGAGCCTAAAAAAGGCCTATTTTAGGGAATGCCCCCGTTTCTTGACCGGGTAACGCCTAACTTAGGCCATAGTAGAGACTATTCTGATGTAGTTAAACGTGCTGAATCGATTGGCACTAGCCTTGTTGATCAGAAATCAAAAATAACTAAGATAGGGCCGATGAAACCTTAAAAAGAGCCTAAAAAAGGCCTATTTTAGGGAATGCGCCGGTTTCTTGACCGGTTAAGGCCTACTTTAGGCCCTAGTAGAGACTATTCTGATATAGTTAAACGTGCTGAATCGATTGGCACTAGCCTCGTTGATCAGAAATCAAAAATAACTGAGATAGGGCCGATGAAACCTTAAAAAGAGCCTAAAAAAGGCCTATTTTAGGGAATGCCCCGGTTTCTTGACCGGGTAACGCCTACTTTAGGCCCTAGTAGAGACTATTCTGATGTAGTTAAACGTGCTCTATCGATTGGCACTAGCCTCGTTGATCAGAAATCAAAAATAACTGAGATAGGGCCGATGAAACCTTAAAAAGAGCCTAAAAAAGGCCTATTTTAGGGAATGCCCCGGTTTCTTGACCGGTTAAGGCCTACTTTAGGCCCTAGTAGAGACTATTCTGATGTAGTTAAACGTGCTCTATCGATTGGCACTAGCCTTGTTGATCAGAAATCAAAAATAACTGAGATAGGGCCGATGAAACCTTAAAAAGAGCCTAAAAAAGGCCTATTTTAGGGAATGCCCCCGGTTTCTTGACCGGTTAAGGCCTACTTTAGGCCCTAGTAGAGACTATTCTGATGTAGTTAAACGTGCTCTATCGATTGGCACTAGCCTTGTTTGATCAGAAATCAAAAATAACTGAGATAGGGCCGATGAAACCTTAAAAAGAGCCTAAAAAAGGCCTATTTTAGGGAATGCCCCGGTTTCTTGACCGGTTAAGGCCTATTTTAGGCCCTAGTAGAGACTATTCTGATGTAGTTAAACGTGCTGAATCGATTGGCACTAGCCTCGGTTGATCAGAAATCAAGAATAACTGAGATAGGGCCGATGAAACCTTAAAAAGAGCCTAAAAATGGCCTATTTTAGGGAATGCCCCGGTTTCTTGACCGGGTAACGCCTACTTTAGGCCCTAGTAGAGACTATTCTGATGTAGTTAAAACGTGCTGAATCGATTGGCACTAGCCTTGTTGATCAGAAATCAAAAATAACTGAGATAGGGGCCGATGAAACCTTAAAAAGAGCCTAAAAAAGTGCCTATTTTAGGGAATGCCCCGTTTCTTGACCGGTTAAGGCCTACTTTAGGCCCTAGTAGAGACTATTCTGATATAGTTAAACGTGCTGAATCGATTGGCACTAGCCTCGTTGATCAGAAATCAAAAATAACTGAGATAGGGCCGATGAAACCTTAAAAAGAGCCTAAAAAAAGGCCTATTTTAGGGAATGCCCCGGTTTCTTGACCGGTTAAGGCCTACTTTAGGCCCTAGTAGAGACTATACTGATGTAGTTAAACGTGCTGAATTCGATTGGCACTAGCCTCGTTGATCAGGAAATCAAGAATAACTGAGATAGGGCCGATGAAACCTTAAAAAGAGCCTAAAAATGGCCTATTTTTAGGGAATGCCCCGGTTTCTTGACCGGTTAAGGCCTATTTTAGGCCCTAGTAGAGACTATTCTGATGTAGTTAAACGTGCTGAATCGATTGGCACTAGCCTCGTTGATCAGAAATCAAAAATAACTGAGATAGGGCCGATGAAACCTTAAAAAGAGCCTAAAAAAAGGCCTATTTTAGGGAATGCCCCGGTTTCTTGACCGGTTAAGGCCTATTTTAGGCCCTAGTAGAGACTATTCTGATGTAGTTAAACGTGCTCTATCAATTGGCACTAGCCTCGTTGATCAGAAATCAAGAATAACTGAGATAGGGCCGATGAAACCTTAAAAAGAGCCTAAAAATGGCCTATTTTAGGGAATGCCCCGGTTTCTTGACCGTTAAGGCCTATTTTAGGCCCTAGTAGAGACTATTCTGATGTAGTTTAAACGTGCTGAATCGATTGGCACTAGCCTCGTTGATCAGAAATCAAGAATAACTGAGATAGGGCCGATGAAACCTTAAAAAGAGCCTTAAAAATGGCCTATTTTAGGGAATGCCCCGGTTTTCTTGACCGGTTAAGGCCTACTTTAGGCCCTAGTAGAGACTATTCTGATGTAGTTAAACGTGCTCTATCGATTGGCACTAGCCTCGTTGATCAGAAATCAAGAATAACTGAGATAGGGCCGATGAAACCTTAAAAAGAGCCTAAAAAAGGCCTATTTTAGGGAATGCCCCGGTTTCTTGACCGGTTAAGGCCTACTTTAGGCCCTAGTAGAGACTATTCTGATGTAGTTAAACGGTGCTCTATCGATTGGCACTAGCCTTGTTGATCAGAAATCAAAAATAACTGAGATAGGGCCGATGAAACCTTAAAAAGAGCCTAAAAAAGGCCTATTTTAGGGAATGCCCCGGTTTCTTGACCGGTTAAGGCCTATTTTAGGCCCTAGTAGAGACTATTCTGATGTAGTTAAACGTGCTGAATCGATTGGCACTAGCCTCGTTGATCAGAAATCAAGAATAACTGAGATAGGGCCGATGAAACCTTAAAAAGAGCCTAAAAAATGGCCTATTTTAGGGAATGCCCCGGTTTCTTGACCGGGTAACGCCTACTTTAGGCCCTAGTAGAGACTATTCTGATGTAGTTAAACGTGCTGAATCGATTGGCACTAGCCTTGTTGATCAGAAATCAAAAATAACTGAGATAGGGCCGATGAAACCTTAAAAAGAGCCTAGAAAAAGGCCTATTTTAGGGGAATGCCCCGGTTTCTTGACCGTTAAGGCCTACTTTAGGCCCTAGTAGAGACTATTCTGATATAGTTAAAACGTGCTGAATCGATTGGCACTAGCCTCGTTGATCAGAAATCAAAAATAACTGAGATAGGGCCGATGAAACCTTAAAAAGAGCCTAAAAAAGGCCTATTTTAGGGAAGTGCCCCCGGTTTCTTGACCGGTTAAGGCCTACTTAGGCCCTAGTAGAGACTATACTGATGTAGTTAAACGTGCTGAATCGATTGGCACTAGCCTCGTTGATCAGAAATCAAAAATAACTGAGATAGGGGCCGATGAAACCTTAAAAAGAGCCTAAAAAAAGGACTATTTTAGGGGAATGCCCCGGTTTCTGACTGGTTAAGGCCTATTTTAGGCCCTAGGTAGAGACTATTCTGATGTAGTTAAACGTGCTCTATCGATTGGCACTAGCCTCGTTAATCAGAAATCAGAATAACTGAGATAGGGGCTGATAAAACCTTAAAAAGAGCCTAAAAATGGCCTATTTTAGGGAATGCCCCTGTTTCTTTGACCGGGTAACGCCTACTTTAGGCCCTAGTAGAGACTATTCTGATGTAGTTAAACGTGCTGAATCGATTGGCACTAGCCTCGTTGATCAGGAATCAAAAATAACTGAGATAGGGCCGATGAAACCTTAAAAAGAGCCTAAAAATGGCCTATTTTAGGGAATGCCCCGGTTTCTTGACCGGTTAAGGCCTATTTTAGGCCCTAGTAGAGACTATTCTGATGTAGTTAAACGTGCTGAATCGATTGGCACTAGCCTCGTTGATCAGGAATCAAAAATAACTGAGATAAGGGGCCGATGAAACCTTAAAAAAGAGCCTAAAAAAGGCCTATTTTAGGGAATGCCCCGGTTTCTTGACCGGTAACGCCTACTTTAGGCCCTAGTAGAGACTATTCTGATGTAGTTAAACGTGCTCTATCGATTGGCACTAGCCTTGTTGATCAGAAATCAAAAATAACTGAGATAGGTGCCGATGAAACCTTAAAAAGAGCCTAAAAATGGCCTATTTTAGGGAATGCCCCCGGTTTCTTGACCGGTTAAGGCCTATTTTAGGCCCTAGTAGAGACTATTCTGATGTAGTTTAAACGTGCTGAATCGATTGGCACTAGCCTCGTTGATCAGAAATCAAAAATAACTGAGATAGGGCCGATGAAAACCTTAAAAAGAGCCTAAAAAAGGCCTATTTTAGGGAATGCCCCGGTTTCTTGACCGGTTAAGGCCTATTTTAGGCCCTAGTAGAGACTATTCTGATGTAGTTAAACGTGCTCTACTCAATTGGCACTAGCCTCGTTGATCAGAAATCAAGAATAACTGAGATAGGGGCCGATGAAACCTTAAAAAAGAGCCTAAAAATGGCCTATTTTAGGGGAATGCCCCGGTTTCTTGACCGGTTAAGGCCTATTTTAGGCCCTAGTAGAGACTATTCTGATGTAGTTAAACGTGCTTGAATCGATTGGCACTAGCCTCGTTGATCAGAAAATCAAGAATAACTGAGATAGGGCCGATGAACCTTAAAAAGAGCCTAAAAAATGGCCTATTTTAGGGAATGCCCCGGTTTCTTGACCGGTTAAGGCCTACTTTAGGCCCTAGTAGAGACTATTCTGATGTAGTTAAACGTGCTCTATCGATTGGCACTAGCCTTGTTGATCAGAAATCAAAATAACTGAGATAGGGGCCGATGAAACCTTAAAAAAGAGCCTAAAAAAGGCCTATTTTAGGGAATGCCTCCGGTTTCTTGACCGGTTAAGGCCTATTTTAGGCCCTAGTAGAGACTATTCTGATGTAGTTAAACGTGCTGAATCGATTGGCACTAGCCTCGTTGATCAGAAATCAAGAATAACTGAGATAGGGCCGATGAAACCTTAAAAAGAGCCTAAAAATGGCCTATTTTAGGGAATGCCCCGGTTTCTTGACCGGGTAACGCCTACTTTAGGCCCTAGTAGAGACTATTCTGATGTAGTTAAACGTGCTGATCGATTGGCACTAGCCTTGTTGATCAGAAATCAAAATAACTGAGATAGGGCCGATGAAACCTTAAAAGAGCCTAAAAAAGGCCTATTTTAGGGAATGCCCCGTTTCTTGACCGGTTAAGGGCCTACTTTAGGCCCTAGTAGAGACTATTCTGATATAGTTTAAACGTGCTGAATCGATTGGCACTAGCCTCGTTGATCAGAAATCAAAAATAACTGAGATAGGGCCGATGAAACCTTAAAAAGAGCCTAAAAAAAGCCTATTTTAGGGAATGCCCCGGTTTCTTGACCGGTTAAGGCCTACTTTAGGCCCTAGTAGAGACTATACTGATGTAGTTAAACGTGCTGAATCGATTGGCACTAGCCTCGTTGATCAGAAATCAAAAATAACTGAGATAGGGCCGATGAAACCTTAAAAAGAGCCTAAAAAAAGGACTATTTTAGGGAATGCCTCCGGTTTCTTGACTGGTTAAGGCCTATTTTAGGCCCTAGGAGAGACTATTCTGATGTAGTTAAACGTGCTCTATCGATTGGCACTAGCCTCGTTAATCAGAAATCAAGAATAACTGAGATTAGGGCTGATAAAACCTTAAAAAGAGCCTAAAAATGGCCTATTTTAGGGAATGCCCCTGTTTCTTGACCGGGTAACGCCTACTTTAGGCCCTAGTAGAGACTATTCTGATGTAGTTAAAACGTGCTGAATCGATTGGCACTAGCCTCGTTGATCAGGAATCAAAAATAACTGAGATAGGGCCGATGAAACCTTAAAAAGAGCCTAAAAATGGCCTATTTTAGGGAATGCCCCGTTTCTTGACCGGTTAAGGCCTATTTTAGGCCCTAGTAGAGACTATTCTGATGTAGTTAAACGTGCTGAATCGATTGGCACTAGCCTCGTTGATCAGGAATCAAAAATAACTGAGATAGGGGCCGATGAAACCTTAAAAAGAGCCTAAAAAAGGCCTATTTTAGGGAATGCCCCGGTTTCTTGACCGGGTAACGCCTACTTTAGGGCCCTAGTAGAGACTATTCTGATGTAGTTAAAACGTGCTCTATCGATTGGCACTAGCCTTGTTGATCAGAAATCAAAAATAACTGAGATAGGGGCCGATGAAACCTTAAAAAGAGCCTAAAAATGGCCTATTTTAGGGAATGCCCCCGGTTTTCTTGACCGGTTAAGGCCTATTTTAGGCCCTAGTAGAGACTATTCTGATGTAGTTAAACGTGCTCTATCGATTGGCACTAGCCTCGTTGATCAGAAATCAAAAATAACTGAGATAGGGGCCGATGAAACCTTAAAAAGAGCCTAAAAAAGGACTATTTTAGGGAATGCCCCCGGTTTCTTGACCGGTTAAGGCCTATTTAGGCCCTAGTAGAGACTATTCTGATGTAGTTAAACGTGCTCTATCGATTGGCACTAGCCTCGTTGATCAGAAATCAAAAATAACTGAGATAGGGGCCGATGAAACCTTAAAAAGAGCCTAAAAAAGGCCTATTTTAGGGAATGCCCCCGGTTTTCTTGACCGGGTAACGCCTACTTTAGGCCCTAGTAAGAGACTATCTGATGTAGTTAAACGTGCTCTATCGATTGGCACTAGCCTTGTTGATCAGAAATCAAAAATAACTGAGATAGGGCCGATGAAACCTTAAAAAGAGCCTAAAAAAAGGCCTATTTTAGGGAATGCCCCGGTTTCTTGACCGGGTAACGCCTACTTTAGGCCCTAGTAGAGACTATTCTGATGTAGTTAAACGTGCTCTATCGATTGGCACTAGCCTTGTTGATCAGAAATCAAAAATAACTGAGATAGGGGCCGATGAAACCTTAAAAAGAGCCTAAAAAAGGGCCTATTTTAGGGAATGCCCCGGTTTCTTGACCGGTTAAGGCCTACTTTAGGCCCTAGTAGAGACTATTCTGATGTAGTTAAACGTGCTCTATCGATTGGCACTAGCCTTGTTGATCAGAAATCAAAAATAACTGAGATAGGGCCGATGAAACCTTAAAAAGAGCCTAAAAAAAGGCCTATTTTAGGGAATGCCCCGGTTTCTTGACCGGTTAAGGCCTATTTTAGGCCCTAGTAGAGACTATTCTGATGTAGTTAAACGTGCTGAATCGATTGGCACTAGCCTCGTTGATCAGAAATCAAGAATAACTGAGATAGGGGCCGATGAAACCTTTAAAAAGAGCCTAAAAATGGCCTATTTTAGGGAATGCCCCGGTTTCTTGACCGGGTAACGCCTACTTTAGGGCCCTAGTAGAGACTATTCTGATGTAGTTAAACGTGCTGAATCGATTGGCACTAGCCTTGTTGATCAGAAATCAAAAATAACTGAGATAGGGCCGATGAAACCTTAAAAAGAGCCTAAAAAAAGGCCTATTTTAGGGAATGCCCCGGTTTCTTGACCGGTTAAGGCCTACTTTAGGCCCTAGTAGAGACTATTCTGATATAGTTAAACGTGCTGAATCGATTGGCACTAGCCTCGTTGATCAGAAATCAAAAATAACTGAGATAGGGCCGATGAAACCTTAAGAAAGAGCCTAAAAAAGGCCTATTTTAGGGAATGCCCCCGGTTTCTTGACCGGGTAACGCCTACTTTAGGCCCTAGTAGAGACTATTCTGATGTAGTTAAACGTGCTCTATCGATTGGCACTAGCCTTGTTGATCAGAAATCAAAAATAACTGAGATAGGGGCCGATGAAACCTTAAAAAAGAGCCTAAAAAAGGCCTATTTTAGGGAATGCCCCGGTTCTTGACCGGGTAACGCCTACTTTAGGCCCTAGTAGAGACTATTCTGATGTAGTTAAACGTGCTCTATCGATTGGCACTAGCCTTGTTGATCAGAAATCAAAAATAACTGAGATAGGGCCGATGAAAACCTTAAAAAGAGCCTAAAAAAGGCCTATTTTAGGGAATGCCCCGGTTTCTTGACCGGTTAAGGCCTACTTTAGGCCCTAGTAGAGACTATTCTGATGTAGTTAAACGTTGCTCTATCGATTGGCACTAGCCTTGTTGATCAGAAAATCAAAATAACTGAGATAGGGGGCCGATGAAACCCTTAAAAAGAGCCTAAAAAAGGCCTATTTTAGGGAATGCCCCCGGTTTCTTGACCGGTTAAGGCCTATTTTAGGCCCTAGTAGAGACTATTCTGATGTAGTTAAACGTGCTGAATCGATTGGCACTAGCCTCGTTTGATCAGAAATCAAGAATAACTGAGATAGGGCCGATGAAACCTTAAAAAGAGCCTAAAAATGGCCTATTTTAGGGAATGCCCCGGTTTCTTGACCGGGTAACGCCTACTTTAGGCCCTAGTAGAGACTATTCTGATGTAGTTAAACGTGCTGAATCGATTGGCACTAGCCTTGTTGATCAGAAATCAAAAATAACTGAGATAGGGCCGATGAAACCTTAAAAAGAGCCTAAAAAAGGCCTATTTTAGGGAATGCCCCGGTTTCTTGACCGGTTAAGGCCTACTTTAGGCCCTAGTAGAGACTATTCTGATATAGTTAAACGTGCTGAATCGATTGGGCACTAGCCTCGTTGATCAGAAATCAAAAAATAACTGAGATAGGGCCGATGAAACCTTAAAAAGAGCCTAAAAAAGGCCTATTTTAGGGAATGCCCCGGTTTCTTGACCGGGTTAAGGCCTACTTTAGGCCCTAGTAGAGACTATACTGATGTAGTTAAACGTGCTGAATCGATTGGCACTAGCCTCGTTGATCAGAAATCAAAAATAACTGAGATAGGGGCCGATGAAACCTTAAAAAGAGCCTAAAAAAAGGACTATTTTAGGGAATGCCCCGGTTTCTTGACTGGTTAAGGCCTATTTTAGGCCCTAGTAGAGACTATTCTGATGTAGTTAAACGTGCTCTATCGATTGGCACTAGCCTCGTTAATCAGAAATCAAAAATAACTGAGATAGGGGCCGATGAAACCTTAAAAAAGAGCCTAAAAAATGCCTATTTTAGGGAATGCCGCCGGTTTCTTGACCGGTTAAGGCCTATTTTAGGCCCTAGTAGAGACTATTCTGATGTAGTTAAACGTGCTCTATCAATTGGCACTAGCCTCGTTGATCAGAAATCAAGAATAACTGAGATAGGGCCGATGAAACCTTAAAAAGAGCCCTAAAAAAAGGCCTATTTTAGGGAATGCCCCGGTTTCTTGACCGGGTAACGCCTACTTTAGGCCCTAGTAGAGACTATTCTGATGTAGTTAAACGTGCTCTATCGATTGGCACTAGCCTTGTTGATCAGAAATCAAAAATAACTGAGATAGGGCCGATGAAACCTTAAAAAGAGCCTAAAAAAGGCCTATTTTAGGGAATGCCCCGGTTTCTTGACCGGTTAAGGCCTATTTTAGGCCCTAGTAGAGACTATTCTGGATGTAGTTAAACGTGCTGAATCGATTGGCACTAGCCTCGTTGATCAGAAATCAAGAATAACTGAGATAGGGCCGATGAAACCTTAAAAGAGCCTAAAAATGGCCTATTTTAGGGAATGCCCCGGTTTCTTGACCGGGTAACGCCTACTTTAGGCCCTAGTAGAGACTATTCTGATGTAGTTAAACGTGCTGAATCGATTGGCACTAGCCTTGTTGATCAGAGAATCAAAAATAACTGAGATAGGGCCGATGAAACCTTAAAAAGAGCCTAAAAAAGGCCTATTTTAGGGAATGCCACCGGTTTCTTGACCGGGTAACGCCTACTTTAGGCCCTAGTAGAGACTATTCTGATGTAGTTAAACGTGCTCTATCGATTGGCACTAGCCTTGTTGATCAGAAATCAAAAATAACTGAGATAGGGCCGATGAAAACCTTAAAAAGAGCCTAAAAAAAGGCCTATTTTAGGGAATGCCCCGGTTTCTTGACCGGTTAAGGCCTATTTTAGGCCCTAGTAGAGACTATTCTGATGTAGTTAAACGTGCTCTATCAATTGGCACTAGCCTCGTTGATCAGAAATCAAGATAACTGAGATAGGGGCCGATGAAACCTTAAAAAGAGCCTAAAAAAAGGCCTAATTTTAGGGGAATGCCCCGGTTTCTTGACCGGGTAACGCCTACTTTAGGCCCTAGTAGAGACTTATTCTGATGTAGTTAAACGTGCTCTATCGATTGGCATCTAGCCTTGTTGATCAGAAATCAAAAATAACTGAGATAGGGCCGATGAAACCTTAAAAAGAGCCTAAAAAAGGCCTATTTTAGGGAATGCCCCCGGTTTCTTGACCGGTTAAGGCCTATTTTAGGCCCTAGTAGAGACTATTCTGATGTAGTTAAACGTGCTGAATCGATTGGCACTAGCCTCGTTGATCAGAAATCAAGAATAACTGAGATAGGGCCGATGAAACCTTAAAAAGAGCCTAAAAAATGGCCTATTTTAGGGAATGCCCCCGGTTCTGTGACCGGGTAACGCCTACTTTAGCCCTAGTAGAGACTATTCTGATGTAGTTAAACGTGCTGAATCGATTGGCACTAGCCTTGTTGATCAGAAATCAAAAATAACTGAGATAGGGCCGATGAAACCTTAAAAAGAGCCTAAAAATGGCCTATTTTAGGGAATGCCCCGGTTTCTTGACCGGGTAACGCCTACTTTAGGGCCCTAGTAGAGACTATTCTGATGTAGTTAAACGTGCTCTATCGATTGGCACTAGCCTTGTTGATCAGAAATCAAAAATAACTGAGATAGGGGCCGATGAAAACCTTAAAAAGAGCCTAAAAAAGGCCTATTTTAGGGAATGCCCCGGTTTCTTGACCGGTTTAAGGCCTATTTTAGGCCCTAGTAGAGACTATTCTGATGTAGTTAAACGTGCTCTATCAATTGGCACTAGCCTCGTTGATCAGAAATCAAGAATAACTGAGATAGGGCCGATGAAACCTTAAAAAGAGCCTAAAAAAGGCCTATTTTAGGGAATGCCCCCGGTTTCTTGACCGGGTAACGCCTACTTTAGGCCCTAGTAGAGACTATTCTGATGTAGTTAAACGTGCTCTATCGATTGGCACTAGCCTTGTTGATCAGAAATCAAAAATAACTGAGATAGGGCCGATGAAACCTTAAAAAGAGCCTAAAAAAGGCCTATTTTATGGGAATGCCCCGGTTTCTTGACCGGTTAAGGCCTATTTTAGGCCCTAGTAGAGACTATTCTGATGTAGTTAAACGTGCTGAATCGATTGGCACTAGCCTCGTTGATCAGAAATCAAGAATAACTGAGATAGGGCCGATGAAACCTTAAAAAGAGCCTAAAAATGGCCTATTTTAGGGAATGCCCCGGTTTCTTGACCGGGTAACGCCTACTTTAGGGCCCTAGTAGAGACTATTCTGATGTAGTTAAACGTGCTGAATCGATTGGCACTAGCCTTGTTGATCAGAAATCAAAAATAACTGAGATAGGGCCGATGAAACCTTAAAAAGAGCCTAAAAAAGGCCTATTTTAGGGAATGCCCCGTTTCTTGACCGGTTAAGGCCTACTTTAGGCCCTAGTAGAGACTATTCTGATATAGTTAAACGTGCTGAATCGATTGGCACTAGCCTCGTTGATCAGAAATCAAAAATAACTGAGATAGGGCCGATGAAACCTTAAAAAGAGCCTAAAAAAGGCCTATTTTAGGGAATGCCCCCGGTTTCTTGACCGGTTAAGGCCTACTTTAGGCCCTAGTAGAGACTATTCTGATGTAGTTAAACGTGCTCTATCGATTGGCACTAGCCTTGTTGATCAGAAATCAAAAATAACTGAGATAGGTGGCCGATGAAACCTTAAAAAGAGCCTAAAAAAGGCCTATTTTAGGGAATGCCCCGGTTTCTTGACCGGGTAACGCCTACTTTAGGCCCTAGTAGAGACTATTCTGATGTAGTTAAACGTGCTGAATTCGATTGGCACTAGCCTTGTTGATCAGAAATCAAAAATAACTGAGATAGGGGCCGATGAAACCTTAAAAGAGAGCCTAAAAAAGGGCCTATTTTAGGGGAATGCCCCGGTTTCTTGACCGGTTAAGGCCTACTTTAGGCCCTAGTAGAGACTATTCTGATATAGTTAAACGTGCTGAAATCGATTGGCACTAGCCTCGTTGATCAGAAAATCAAAAATAACTGAGATAGGGCCGATGAAACCTTAAAAAGAGCCTAAAAAAGGCCTATTTTAGGGAATGCCCCGGTTTCTTGACCGGTTAAGGCCTACTTTAGGCCCTAGTAGAGACTATTCTGATGTAGTTAAACGTGCTCTATCGATTGGCACTTAGCCTTGTTGATCAGAAATCAAAAATAACTGAGATAGGGGCCGATGAAACCTTAAAAAGAGCCCTAAAAAAGGCCTATTTTAGGGAATGCCCCGGTTTCTTGACCGGTTAAGGCCTATTTTAGGCCCTAGTAGAGGACTATTCTGATGTAGTTAAACGTGCTGATCGATTGGCACTAGCCTCGTTGATCAGAAATCAAGAATAACTGAGATAGGGCCGATGAAACCTTAAAAAGAGCCTAAAAATGGCCTATTTTAGGGAATGCCCCGGTTTCTTGACCGGGTAACGCCTACTTTAGGCCCTAGTAGAGACTATTCTGATGTAGTTAAAGACGTGCTGAATCGATTGGCACTAGCCTTGTTGATCAGAAATCAAAAATAACTGAGATAGGGCCGATGAAACCTTAAAAAGAGCCTAAAAAAAGGCCTATTTTAGGGAATGCCCCGGTTTCTTGGACCGTTAAGGCCTACTTTAGGCCCTAGTAGAGACTATTCTGATATAGTTAAACGTGCTGAATCGATTGGCACTAGCCTCGTTGATCAGAAATCAAAAATAACTGAGATAGGGCCGATGAAACCTTAAAAAGAGCCTAAAAAAGGCCTATTTTAGGGAATGCCCCGGTTTCTTGACCGTTAAGGCCTACTTTAGGCCCTAGTAGAGACTATAACTGATGTAGTTAAACGTGCTGAATCGATTGGCACTAGCCTCGTTGATCAGAAATCAAAAATAACTGAGATAGGGGCCGATGAAACCTTAAAAAGAGCCTAAAAAAGGCCTATTTTAGGGAATGCCCCGGTTCTTGACCGGGTAACGCCTACTTTAGGCCCTAGTAGAGACTATTCTGATGTAGTTAAACGTGCTGAAATCGATTGGCACTAGCCTTGTTGATCAGAAATCAAAAATAACTGAGATAGGGCCGATGAAACCTTAAAAAGAGCCTAAAAAAGGCCTATTTTAGGGGAATGCCCCGGTTTCTTGACCGGTTAAGGCCTACTTTAGGCCCTAGTAGAGACTATTCTGATATAGTTAAACGTGCTGAATCGATTGGCACTAGCCTCGTTGATCAGAAATCAAAAATAACTGAGATAGGGCCGATGAAACCTTAAAAAAGAGCCTAAAAAAGGCCTATTTTAGGGAATGCCCCGGTTTCTTGACCGGTTAAGGCCTACTTTAGGCCCTAGTAGAGACTATTCTGATGTAGTTAAACGTGCTCTAGTCGATTGGCACTAGCCTTGTTGATCAGAAATCAAAAATAACTGAGATAGGGCCGATGAAACCTTAAAAAGAGCCTAAAAAAAAGGCCTATTTTAGGGAATGCCCCGGTTTCTTGACCGGTTAAGGCCTATTTTAGGCCCTAGTAGAGACTATTCTGATGTAGTTAAACGTGCTGAATCGATTGGCACTAGCCTCGTTGATCAGAAATCAAGAATAACTGAGATAGGCCGATGAAACCTTAAAAAGAGCCTAAAAATGGCCTATTTTAGGGGAATGCCCCGGTTTTCTTGACCGGGTAGACGCCTACTTTAGGCCCTAGTAGAGACTATTCTGATGTAGTTAAAACGTGCTGAATCGATTGGCACTAGCCTTGTTGATCAGAAATCAAAAATAACTGAGATAGGGCCGATGAAACCTTAAAAGAGCCTAAAAAAGGCCTATTTTAGGGAATAGCCCCGGTTTCTTGACCGGTTAAGGCCTACTTTAGGCCCTAGTAGAGACTATTCTGATATAGTTAAACGTGCTGAATCGATTGGCACTAGCCTCGTTGATCAGAAATCAAAAATAACTGAGATAGGGCCGATGAAACCTTAAAAAGAGCCTAAAAAAGGACTATTTTAGGGAATGCCCCGGTTTCTTGACTGGTTAAGGCCTATTTTAGGGCCCTAGTAGAGACTATTCTGATGTAGTTAAACGTGCTCTATCGATTGGCACTAGCCTCGTTAATCAGAAATCAAAAATAACTGAGATAGTGGCCGATGAAAACCTTAAAAAGAGCCTAAAATAGGCCTTTTTTAGGCTCTTTTTAAGGTTTCATCGCCCTATCTCAGTTATTCTTGATTTCTGATCAACGAGGCTAGTGCCAATTGATAGAGCACGTTAACTACATCAGAATAGTCTCTACTAGGGCCTAAAATAGGGCCTTAACCGGGTCAAGAAACCGGGGCATTCCCTAAAATAGGCCTTTTTTAGGCTCTTTTTAAGGTTTCATCGGCCCTATCTCAGTTATTTTTGATTTCTGATTAACGAGGCTAGTGCCAATCGATAGAGCACGTTTAACTACATCAGAATAGTCTCTACTAGGGCCTAAAATAGGCCTTAACCAGTCAAGAAACCGGGGCATTCCCTAAAATAGTCCTTTTTTAGGCTCTTTTTAAGGTTTCATCGGCCCTATCTCAGTTATTTTTGATTTCTTGATCAACGAGGCTAGTGCCAATCGATTCAGCACGTTTAACTATATCAGAATAGTCTCTACTAGGGCCTAAAGTAGGCCTTAACCGGTCAAGAAACCGGGGCATTCCCTAAAATAGGCCTTTTTTAGGCTCTTTTTAAGGTTTCATCGGCCCTATCTCAGTTATTTTTGATTTCTGATCAACAAGGCTAGTGCCAATCGATTCAGCACGTTTAACTACATCAGAATAGTCTCTACTAGGGCCTAAAGTAGGCGTTACCCGGTCAAGAAACCGGGGCATTCCCTAAAATAGGCCATTTTTAGGCTCTTTTTAAGGTTTCATCGGCCCTATCTCAGTTATTCTTGATTTCTGATCAACGAGGCTAGTGCCAATCGATTCAGCACGTTTAACTACATCAGAATAGTCTCTACTAAGGGCCTAAAATAGGCCTTAACCGGTCAAGAAACCGGGGCATTCCCTAAAATAGGCCTTTTTTAGGCTCTTTTTAAGGTTTCATCGGCCCTATCTCAGTTATTTTTGATTTCTGATCAACAAGGCTAGTGCCAATCGATAGAGCACGTTTAACTACATCAGAATAGTCTCTACTAGGGCCTAAAGTAGGCCTTAACCGGTCAAGAAACCGGGGCATTCCCTAAAATAGGCCTTTTTTAAGCTCTTTTTAAGGTTTCATCGGCCCTATCTCAGTTATTTTTGATTTCTGATCAACGAGGCTAGTGCCAATCGATTCAGCACGTTTAACTATATCAGAATAGTCTCTACTAGGGCCTAAAGTAGGCCTTAAACCGGTCAAGAAACCGGGGCATTCCCTAAAATAGGCCTTTTTTAGGCTCTTTTTAAGGTTTCATCGGCCCTATCTCAGTTATTTTTTGATTTCTGATCAACAAGGCTAGTGCCAATCGATTCAGCACGTTTAACTACATCAGAATAGTCTCTACTAGGGCCTAAAGTAGGCGTTACCCGGTCAAGAAACCGGGGCATTCCCTAAAATAGGCCTTTTTTAGCTCTTTTTAAGGTTTCATCGGCCCTATCTCAGTTATTTTTGATTTCTGATCAACGAGGCTAGTGCCAATCGATTCAGCACGTTTAACTACATCAGTATAGTCTCTACTAGGGCCTAAAGTAGGCCTTAACCGGTCAAGAAACCGGGGCATTCCCTAAAATAGGCCTTTTTTAGGCTCTTTTTAAGGTTTCATCGGCCCTATCTCAGTTATTTTTGATTTCTGATCAACGAGGCTAGTGCCAATCGATTCAGCACGTTTAACTATATCAGAATAGTCTCTACTAGGGCCTAAAGTAGGCCTTAACCGGTCAAGAAACCGGGGCATTCCCTAAAATAGGCCTTTTTTAGGCTCTTTTTAAGGTTTCATCGGCCCTATCTCAGTTATTTTTGATTTCTGATCAACAAGGCTAGTGCCAATCGATTCAGCACGTTTAACTACATCAGAATAGTCTCTACTAGGGCCTAAAGTAGGCGTTACCCGGTCAAGAAACCGGGGCATTCCCTAAAATAGGCCATTTTTAGGCCTCTTGTTAAGGTTTCATCGGCCCTATCTCAGTTATTCTTGATTTCTGATCAACGAGGCTAGTGCCAATCGATTCAGCACGTTTAACTACATCAGAATAGTCTCTACTAGGGCCTAAAATAGGCCTTAACCGGTCAAGAAACCGGGGCATTCCCTAAAATAGGCCTTTTTTAGGCTCTTTTTAAGGTTTCATCGGCCCTATCTCAGTTATTTTTGATTTCTGATCAACAAGGCTAGTGCCAATCGATAGAGCACGTTTAACTACATCAGAATAGTCTCTACTAGGGCCTAAAGTAGGGCCTTAACCGGTCAAGAAACCGGGGCATTCCCTAAAATAGGCATTTTTTAGGCTCTTTTTAAGGTTTCATCGGCCCTATCTCAGTTATTTTGATTTCTGATCAACCGAGGCTAGTGCCAATCGATTCAGCACGTTTAACTATATCAGAATAGTCTCTACTAGGGCCTAAAGTAGGCCTTAACCGGTCAAGAAACCGGGGCATTCCCTAAAATAGGCCTTTTTTAGGCTCTTTTTAAGGTTTCATCGGCCCTATCTCAGTTATTTTTGATTTCTGATCAACAAGGCTAGTGCCAATCGATTCAGCACGTTTAACTACATCAGAATAGTCCTCTACTAGGGCCTAAAGTAGGCGTTACCCGGTCAAGAAACCGGGGCATTCCCTAAAATAGGCCTTTTTTAGGCTCTTTTTAAGGTTTCATCGGCCCTATCTCAGTTATTTTTGATTTCTGATCAACAAGGCTAGTGCCAATCGATAGAGCACGTTTAACTACATCAGAATAGTCTCTACTAGGGCCTAAAGTAGGCCTTAACCGGTCAAGAAACCGGGGCATTCCCTAAAATAGGCCTTTTTTAGGCTCTTTTTAAGGTTTCATCGGCCCTATCTCAGTTATTTTTGATTTCTGATCAACGAGGCTAGTGCCAATCGATTCAGCACGTTTAACTATATCAGAATAGTCTCTACTAGGGCCTAAAGTAGGCCTTAACCGGTCAAGAAACCGGGGCATTCCCTAAAATAGGCCTTTTTTAGGCTCTTTTTAAGGTTTCATCGGCCCTATCTCAGTTATTTTGATTTCTGATCAACAAGGGCTAGTGCCAATCGATTCAGCACGTTTTAACTACATCAGAATAGTCTCTACTAGGGGCCTAAAGTAGGCGTTACCCGGTCAAGAAACCGGGGCATTCCCTAAAATAGGCCATTTTTAGGCTCTTTTTAAGGTTTCATCGGCCCTATCTCAGTTATTCTTGATTTCCTGATCAACGAGGCTAGTGCCAATCGATTCAGCACGTTTAACTACATCAGAATAGTCCTCTACTAGGGCCTAAAATAGGCCTTAACCGGTCAAGAAACCGGGGCAATTCCCTAAAATAGGCCTTTTTTAGGCTCTTTTTAAGGTTTCATCGGCCCTATCTCAGTTATTTTGATTTCTGATCAACAAGGCTAGTGCCAATCGATAGAGCACGTTTAACTACATCAGAATAGTCTCTACTAGGGCCTAAAGTAGGCGTTACCCGGTCAAGAAACCGGGGCATTCCCTAAAATAGGCCTTTTTTAGGCTCTTTTTAAGGTTTCATCGGCCCTATCTCAGTTATTCTTGATTTCTGATCAACGAGGCTAGTGCCAATTGATAGAGCACGTTTAACTACATCAGAATAGTCTCTACTAGGGCCTAAAATAGGCCTTAACCGGTCAAGAAACCGGGGCATTCCCTAAAATAGGCCTTTTTTAGGCTCTTTTAAGGTTTCATCGGCCCTATCTCAGTTATTTTGATTTCTGATCAACAAGGCTAGTGCCAATCGATAGAGCACGTTTAACTACATCAGAATAGTCTCTACTAGGGCCTAAAGTAGGCGTTACCCGGTCAAGAAACCGGGGCATTCCCTAAAATAGGCCATTTTTAGGCTCTTTTTAAGGTTTCATCGGCCCTATCTCAGTTATTTTTGATTTCTGATCAACAAGGCTAGTGCCAATCGATTCAGCACGTTTAACTACATCAGAATAGTCTCTACTAGGGCCTAAAGTAGGCGTTACCCGTCAAGAAACCGGGGCATTCCCTAAAATAGGCCATTTTTAGGCTCTTTTTAAGGTTTCATCGGCCCTATCTCAGTTATTCTTGATTTCTGATCAACGAGGCTAGTGCCAATCGATTCAGCACGTTTAACTACATCAGAATAGTCTCTACTAGGGCCTAAAATAGGCCTTAACCGGTCAAGAAACCGGGGCATTCCCTAAAATAGGCCTTTTTTAGGCTCTTTTTAAGGTTTCATCGGCCCTATCTCAGTTATTTTTGATTTCTGATCAACAAGGCTAGTGCCAATCGATAGAGCACGTTTAACTACATCAGAATAGTCTCTACTAGGGCCTAAAGTAGGCGTTTACCCGGTCAAGAAACCGGGGCATTCCCTAAAATAGGCCTTTTTTAGGCTCTTTTAAGGTTTCATCGGCCCTATCTCAGTTATTCTTGATTTCTGATCAACGAGGCTAGTGCCAATTGATAGAGCACGTTTAACTACATCAGAATAGTCTCTACTAGGGCCTAAAATAGGCCTTAACCGGTCAAGAAACCGGGGCATTCCCTAAAATAGGCCTTTTTTAGGCTCTTTTTAAGGTTTCATCGGCCCTATCTCAGTTATTTTTGATTTCTGATCAACAAGGCTAGTGCCAATCGATAGAGCACGTTTAACTACATCAGAATAGTCTCTACTAGGGCCTAAAGTAGGCGTTACCCGGTCAAGAAACCGGGGCATTCCCTAAAATAGGCCTTTTTTTAGGCTCTTTTTAAGGTTTCATCGGCCCTATCTCAGTTATTTTTGATTTCTGATCAACAAGGCTAGTGCCAATCGATTCAGCACGTTTAACTACATCAGAATAGTCCTCTACTAGGGCCTAAAGTAGGCGTTACCCGGTCAAGAAACCGGGGCATTCCCTAAAATAGGCCATTTTTAGGCTCTTTTTAAGGTTTCATCGGCCCTATCTCAGTTATTCTTGATTTCTGATCAACGAGGCTAGTGCCAATCGATTCAGCACGTTTAACTACATCAGAATAGTCTCTACTAGGGCCTAAAAATAGGCCTTAACCGGTCAAGAAACCGGGGCATTCCCTAAAATAGGCCTTTTTTAGGCTCTTTTTAAGGTTTCATCGGCCCTATCTCAGTTATTTTTGATTTCTGATCAACAAGGCTAGTGCCAATCGATAGAGCACGTTTAACTACATCAGAATAGTCTCTACTAGGGCCTAAAGTAGGCGTTACCCGGTCAAGAAACCGGGCATTCCCTAAAATAGGCCTTTTTAGGCTCTTTTAAGGTTTCATCGGCCCTATCTCAGTTATTCTTGATTTCTGATCAACGAGGCTAGTGCCAATTGATAGAGCACGTTTAACTACATCAGAATAGTCTCTACTAGGGCCTAAAATAGGCCTTAACCGGTCAAGAAACCGGGGCATTCCCTAAAATAGGCATTTTTTAGGCTCTTTTTAAGGTTTCATCGGCCCTATCTCAGTTATTTTTGATTTCTGATTAACGAGGCTAGTGCCAATCGATAGAGCACGTTTAACTACATCAGAATAGTCTCTACTAGGGCCTAAAATAGGCCTTAACCAGTCAAGAAACCGGGGCATTCCCTAAAATAGTCCTTTTTTAGGGCTCTTTTTAAGGTTTCATCGGCCCTATCTCAGTTATTTTTGATTTCTGATCAACGAGGCTAGTGCCAATCGATTCAGCACGTTTAACTACATCAGTATAGTCTCTACTAGGGCCTAAAGTAGGCCTTAACCGGTCAAGAAACCGGGGCATTCCCTAAAATAGGCCTTTTTAGGCTCTTTTTAAGGTTTCATCGGCCCTATCTCAGTTATTTTTGATTTCTGATCAACGAGGCTAGTGCCAATCGATTCAGCACGTTTAACTATATCAGAATAGTCTCTACTAGGGCCTAAAGTAGGCCTTAACCGGTCAAGAAACCGGGGCATTCCCTAAAATAGGCCTTTTTTAGGCTCTTTTTAAGGGTTTCATCGGCCCTATCTCAGTTATTTTGATTTCTGATCACAAGGCTAGTGCCAATCGATTCAGCACGTTTAACTACATCAGAATAGTCTCTACTAGGGCCTAAAGTAGGCGTTACCCGGTCAAGAAACCGGGGCATTCCCTAAAATAGGCCATTTTTAGGCTCTTTTTAAGGTTTCATCGGCCCTATCTCAGTTATTCTTGATTTCTGATCAACGAGGCTAGTGCCAATCGATTCAGCACGTTTAACTACATCAGAATAGTCTCTACTAGGGCCTAAAATAGGCCTTAAACCGGTCAAGAAACCGGGGCATTCCCTAAAATAGGCCTTTTTTAGGCTCTTTTTAAGGTTTCATCGGCCCTATCTCAGTTATTTTTGATTTCTGATCAACAAGGCTAGTGCCGAATCGATAGAGCACGTTTAACTACATCAGAATAGTCCTCTACTAGGGCCTAAAGTAGGCCTTAACCGGTCAAGAAACCGGGGCATTCCCTAAAATAGGCCTTTTTTAGGCTCTTTTTAAGGTTTCATCGGCCCTATCTCAGTTATTTTTGATTTCTGATCAACAAGGCTAGTGCCAATCGATAGAGCACGTTTAACTACATCAGAATAGTCTCTACTAGGGCCTAAAGTAGGCGTTACCCGGTCAAGAAACCGGGGCATTCCCTAAAATAGGCCTTTTTAGGCTCTTTTTAAGGTTTCATCGGCCCTATCTCAGTTATTTTTGATTTCTGATCAACAAGGCTAGTGCCAATCGATAGAGCACGTTTAACTACATCAGAATAGTCTCTACTAGGGCCTAAAGTAGGCGTTACCCGGTCAAGAAACCGGGGCATTCCCTAAAATAGGCCTTTTTTAGGCTCTTTTTAAGGTTTCATCGGCCCTATCTCAGTTATTTTTGATTCTGATCAACGAGGCTAGTGCCAATCGATTCAGCACGTTTAACTATATCAGAATAGTCTCTACTAGGGCCTAAAGTAGGCCTTAACCGGTCAAGAAACCGGGGCATTCCCTAAAATAGGCCTTTTTTAGGCTCTTTTTAAGGTTTCATCGGCCCTATCTCAGTTATTTTTGATTCTGATCAACAAGGCTAGTGCCAATCGATTCAGCACGTTTAACTACATCAGAATAGTCTCTACTAGTGCCTAAAGTAGGCGTTACCCGGTCAAGAAACCGGGGCATTCCCTAAAATAGGCCATTTTTAGGCTCTTTTTAAGGTTTCATCGGCCCTATCTCAGTTATTCTTGATTTCTGATCAACGAGGCTAGTGCAATCGATTCAGCACGTTTAACTACATCAGAATAGTCTCTACTAGGGCCTAAAATAGGCCTTAACCGGTCAAGAAACCGGGGCATTCCCTAAAATAGGCCTTTTTAGGCTCTTTTTAAGGTTTCATCGGCCCTATCTCAGTTATTTTTTGATTTCTGATCAACAAGGCTAGTGCCAATCGATAGAGCACGTTTAACTACATCAGAATAGTCTCTACTAGGGCCTAAAGTAGGCCTTAACCGGTCAAGAAACCGGGGCATTCCCTAAAATAGGCCTTTTTTAGGCTCTTTTTAAGGTTTCATCGGCCCTATCTCAGTTATTTTTGATTTCTGATCATCAAGGCTAGTGCCAATCGATAGAGCACGTTTAGACTACATCAGAATAGTCTCTACTAGGGCCTAAAGTAGGCGTTACCCGGTCAGAGAAACCGGGGCATTCCCTAGAAATAGGCCTTTTTAGGCTCTTTTTAAGGTTTCATCGGCCCTATCTCAGTTATTTTTGATTTCTGATCAACAAGGCTAGTGCCAATCGATAGAGCACGTTTAACTACATCAGAATAGTCCTCTACTAGGGCCTAAAGTAGGCGTTACCCGGTCAAGAAACCGGGGCATTCCCTAAAATAGGCCTTTTTTAGGCTCTTTTTAAGGTTTCATCGGCCCTATCTCAGTTATTTTTTGATTTCTGATCACGAGGCTAGTGCCAATCGATAGAGCACGTTTAACTACATCAGAATAGTCTCTACTAGGGCCTAAAATAGGCCTTACCGTCAAGAAACCGGGGCATTCCCTAAAATAGTCCTTTTTTAGGCTCTTTTTTAAGGTTTCATCGGCCCTATCTCAGTTATTTTTGATTTCTGATCAACGAGGCTAGTGCCAATCGATAGAGCACGTTTAACTACATCAGAATAGTCTCTACTAGGGGCCTAAAATAGGCCTTAACCGGTCCAAGAAACCGGGGCATTCCCTAAAATAGGCCATTTTTAGGCTCTTTTTAAGGTTTCATCGGCCCTATCTCAGTTATTTTTGATTTCTGATCAACAAGGCTAGTGCCAATCGATAGAGCACGTTTAACTACATCAGAATAGTCTCTACTAGGGCCTAAAGGTAGGCGTTACCCGGTCAAGAAACCGGGGCATTCCCTAAAATAGGCCTTTTTTAGGCTCTTTTTAAGGTTTCATCGGCCCTATCTCAGTTATTTTTGATTCCTGATCACGAGGCTAGTGCCAATCGATTCAGCACGTTTAACTACATCAGAATAGTCTCTACTAGGGCCTAAAATAGGCCTTAACCGGTCAAGAAACCGGGGCATTCCCTAAAATAGGCCATTTTTAGGCTCTTTTTAAGGTTTCATCGGCCCTATCTCAGTTATTTTTGATTCCTGATCAACGAGGCTAGTGCCAATCGATTCAGCACGTTTAACTACATCAGAATAGTCTCTACTAGGGCCTAAAGTAGGCGTTACCCGGTCAAGAAACAGGGGCATTCCCTAAAATAGGCCATTTTTTAGGCTCTTTTTAAGGTTTTATCAGCCCTATCTCAGTTATTCTTGATTTCTGATTAACGAGGCTAGTGCCAATCGATAGAGCACGTTTAACTACATCAGAATAGTCTCTACTAGGGCCTAAAATAGGCCTTAACCAGTCAAGAAACCGGGGGCATTCCCTAAAATAGTCCTTTTTTAGGCTCTTTTAAGGTTTCATCGGCCCTATCTCAGTTATTTTTGATTTCTGATCAACGAGGCTAGTTGCCAATCGATTCAGCACGTTTAACTACATCAGTATAGTCTCTACTAGGGCCTAAAGTAGTGCCTTAACCGGTCAAGAAACCGGGGCATTCCCTAAAATAGGCTTTTTTTAGGCTCTTTTTAAGGTTTCATCGGCCCTATCTCAGTTATTTTTGATTTCTGATCAACGAGGCTAGTGCCAATCGATTCAGCACGTTTAACTATATCAGAATAGTCTCTACTAGGGCCTAAAGTAGGCCTTAACCGGTCAAGAAACGGGGCATTCCCTAAAATAGGCCTTTTTAGGCTCTTTTTAAGGTTTCATCGGCCCTATCTCAGTATTTTTGATTTCTGATCAACAAGGCTAGTGCCAATCGATTCAGCACGTTTAACTACATCAGAATAGTCTCTACTAGGGGCTCTAAAGTAGGCGTTACCCGGTCAAGAAACCGGGCATTCCCTAAAATAGGCCATTTTTAGGCTCTTTTTAAGGTTCATCGGCCCTATCTCAGTTATTCTTGATTTCTGATCAACGAGGCTAGTGCCAATCGATTCAGCACGTTTAACTACATCAGAATAGTCTCTACTAGGGCCTAAAATAGGCCTTAACCGGTCAAGAAACCGGGGCATTCCTAAAATAGGCCTTTTTTAGGCTCTTTTTAAGGTTTCATCGGCCCTATCTCAGTTATTTTTGATTTCTGATCAACAAGGCTAGTGCCAATCGATAGAGCACGTTAACTACATCAGAATAGTCCTCTACTAGGGCCTAAAGTAGGCCTTAACCGGTCAAGAAACCGGGGCATTCCCTAAAATAGGCCATTTTTAGGCTCTTTTTAAGGTTTCATCGGCCCTATCTCAGTTATTCTTGATTTCTGATCAACGAGGCTAGTGCCAATCGATTCAGCACGTTTAACTACATCAGAATAGTCTCTACTAGGGCCTAAAATAGGCCTTAACCGGTCAAGAAACCGGGGCATTCCCTAAAATAGGCCATTTTTAGGCTCTTTTTAAGGTTTCATCGCCCTATCTCAGTTATTCTTGATTTCTGATCAACGAGGCTAGTGCCAATTGATAGAGCACGTTTAACTACATCAGAATAGTCTCTACTTAGGGCCTAAAATAGGCCTTAACCGGTCAAGAAACCGGGGCATTCCCTAAAATAGGCCTTTTTTAGGCTCTTTTTAAGGTTTCATCGGCCCTATCTCAGTTATTTTTGATTTCTGATCAACGAGGCTAGTGCCAATCGATTCAGCACGTTTAACTACATCAGAATAGTCTCTACTAGGGCCTAAAATAGGGCCTTAACCGGTCAAGAAACCGGGGCATTCCCTAAAATAGGCCATTTTAGGCTCTTTTTAAGGTTTCATCGGCCCTATCTCAGTTATTTTTGATTCTGATCAACAAGGCTAGTGCCAATCGATAGAGCACGTTTAACTACATCAGAATAGTCTCTACTAGGGCCTAAAGTAGGCGTTACCCGGTCAAGAAACCGGGGCATTCCTAAAATAGGGCCTTTTTTAGGCTCTTTTTAAGGTTTCATCGGCCCTATCTCAGTTATTTTTGATTCCTGATCAACGAGGCTAGTGCCAATCGATTCAGCACGTTTAACTACATCAGAATAGTCTCTACTAGGGCCTAAAATAGGCCTTAACCGGTCAAGAAACCGGGGCATTCCCTAAAATAGGCCATTTTAGGCTCTTTTTAAGGTTTCATCGGCCCTATCTCAGTTATTTTTGATTCCTGATCAACGAGGCTAGTGCCAATCGATTCAGCACGTTTAACTACATCAGAATAGTCCTCTACTAGGGCCTAAAGTAGGCGTTACCCCGGTCAAGAAACAGGGGCATTCCCTAAAATAGGCCATTTTTAGGCTCTTTTAAGGGTTTATTCAGCCCTATCTCAGTTATTCTTGATTTCTGATTAACGAGGCTAGTGGCCAATCGATAGAGCACGTTTAACTACATCAGAATAGTCTCTACTAGGGCCTAAAATTAGGCCTTAACCAGTCAAGAAACCGGGGCATTCCCTAAAATAGTCCTTTTTAGGCTCTTTTAAGGTTTTCATCGGCCCTATCTCAGTTATTTTTGATTTCTGATCAACGAGGCTAGTGCCAATCGATTCAGCACGTTTAACTACATCAGTATAGTCTCTACTAGGGCCTAAAGTAGGCCTTAACCGTCAAGAAACCGGGGCATTCCCTAAAATAGGCCTTTTTTTAGGCTCTTTTTTAAGGTTTCATCGGCCCTATCTCAGTTATTTTTGATTTCTGATCAACGAGGCTAGTGCCAATCGATTCAGCAACGTTTAACTATATCAGAATAGTCTCTACTAGGGCCTAAAGTAGGCCTTAACCGGTCAAGAAACCGGGGCATTCCCTAAAATAGGCTTTTTTAGGCTCTTTTTAAGGTTTCATCGGCCCTATCTCAGTTATTTTTGATTTCTGATCAACAAGGCTAGTGCCAATCGATTCAGCACGTTTAACTACATCAGAATAGTCTCTACTAGGGCCTAAAGTAGGCGTTACCCGGTCAAGAAACCGGGGCATTCCCTAAAATAGGCCATTTTTAGGCTCTTTTTAAGGTTTCATCGGCCCTATCTCAGTTATTCTTGATTTCTGATCAACGAGGCTAGTGCCAATCGATTCAGCACGTTTAACTACATCAGAATAGTCTCTACTAGGGCCTAAAATAGGCCTTAACCGGTCAAGAAACCGGGGCATTGCCCTAAAATAGGCCTTTTTTAGGCTCTTTTTAAGGGTTTCATCGGCCCTATCTCAGTTATTTTTGATTTCTGATCAACAAGGCTAGTGCCAATCGATAGAGCACGTTTTAACTACATCAGAATAGTCTCTACTAGGGCCTAAAGTAGGGCCTTAACCGGTCAAGGAAACCGGGGCATTCCCTAAAAATAGGCCTTTTTAGGCTCTTTTTAAGGTTTCATCGGCCCTATCTCAGTTATTCTTGATTTCTGATCAACGAGGCTAGTGCCAATCGATAGAGCACGTTTAACTACATCAGAATAGTCTCTACTAGGGCCTAAAGTAGGCCTTAACCGGTCAAGAAACCGGGGCATTCCCTAAAATAGTCCATTTTTAGGCTCTTTTTAAGGTTTCATCGGCCCTATCTCAGTTATTCTTGATTTCTGATCAACGAGGCTAGTGCCAATCGATTCAGGCACGTTTAACTACATCAGAATAGTCTCTACTAGGGCCTAAAATAGGCCTTAACCGGTCAAGAAACCGGGGCATTCCCTAAAATAGGCCATTTTTAGGGCTCTTTTTAAGGTTTCATCGGCCCTATCTCAGTTATTCTTGATTTCTGATCAACGAGGCTAGTGCCAATTGATAGAGCACGTTTAACTACATCAGAATAGTCTCTACTAGGGCCTAAAATAGGCCTTAACCGGTCAAGAAACCGGGGCATTCCCTAAAATAGGCCATTTTTAGGCTCTTTTTAAGGTTTCATCGGCCCTATCTCAGTTATTCTTGATTTCTGATCAACGAGGCTAGTGCCAATCGATTCAGCACGTTTAACTACATCAGAATAGTCTCTACTAGGGCCTAAAATAGGCCTTAACCGGTCAAGAAACCGGGGCATTCCCTAAAATAGGCCTTTTTTAGGCTCTTTTTAAGGTTTCATCGGCCCTATCTCAGTTATTTTTGATTTCTGATCAACGAGGCTAGTGCCAATCGATAGAGCACGTTTAACTACATCAGAATAGTCTCTACTAGGGCCTAAAGTAGGCGTTACCCGGTCAAGAAACCGGGGCATTCCCTAAAATAGGCCTTTTTTAGGCTCTTTTTAAGGTTTCATCGGCCCTATCTCAGTTATTTTTGATTTCTGATCAACGAGGCTAGTGCCAATCGATTCAGCACGTTTAACTATATCAGAATAGTCTCTACTAGGGCCTAAAGTAGGCCTTAACCGGTCAAGAAACCGGCGCATTCCCTAAAATAGGCCTTTTTTAGGCTCTTTTTAAGGTTTCATCGGCCCTATCTTAGTTATTTTTGATTTCTGATCAACAAGGCTAGTGCCAATCGATAGAGCACGTTTAACTACATCAGAATAGTCTCTACTAGGGCCTAAAATAGGCCTTAACCGGTCAAGAAACGGGGGGCATTACCTAAAATAGGCCTTTTTTAGGCTCTTTTCAAGGTTTCATCGGCCCTATCTCAGTTATTTTTGATTTCTGATCAACGAGGCTAGTGCCAATCGATTCAGCACGTTTAACTACATCAGTATAGTCTCTACTAGGGCCTAAAGTAGGCCTTAACCGGTCAAGAAACCGGGGCATTCCCTAAAATAGGCCTTTTTTAGGCTCTTTTTAAGTTTTCATCGGCCCTATCTCAGTTATTTTCGATTTCTGATCAACGAGGCTAGTGCCAATCGATAGAGCACGTTTAACTACATCAGAATAGTCTCTACTAGGGCCTAAAGTAGGCCTTAACCGGTCAAGAAACCGGGGCATTCCCTAAAATAGGCCTTTTTTAGGCTCTTTTTAAGGTTTCATCGGCCCTATCTCAGTTATTTTTGATTTCTGATCAACAAGGCTAGTGCCAATCGATAGAGCACGTTTAACTACATCAGAATAGTCTCTACTAGGGCCTAAAGTAGGCCTTAACCGGTCAAGAAACCGGGGCATTCCCTAAAATAGGCCTTTTTTAGGCTCTTTTTAAGGTTTCATCGGCCCTATCTCAGTTATTTTTGATTTCTGATCAACGAGGCTAGTGCCAATCGATAGAGCACGTTTAACTACATCAGAATAGTCTCTACTAGGGCCTAAAGTAGGCGTTACCCGGTCAAGAAACCGGGGCATTCCCTAAAATAGGCCTTTTTTAGGCTCTTTTTAAGGTTTCATCGGCCCTATCTCAGTTATTTTTGATTTCTGATCAACGAGGCTAGTGCCAATCGATTCAGCACGTTTAACTATATCAGAATAGTCTCTACTAGGGCCTAAAGTAGGCCTTAACCGGTCAAGAAACCGGCGCATTCCCTAAAATAGGCCTTTTTTAGGCTCTTTTTAAGGTTTCATCGGCCCTATCTTAGTTATTTTTGATTTCTGATCAACAAGGCTAGTGCCAATCGATTCAGCACGTTTAACTACATCAGAATAGTCTCTACTATGGCCTAAGTTAGGCGTTACCCGGTCAAGAAACGGGGGCATTCCCTAAAATAGGCCTTTTTTAGGCTCTTTTTAAGGTTTCATCGGCCCTATCTCAGTTATTCTTGATTTCTGATCAACGAGGCTAGTGCCAATCGATTCAGCACGTTTAACTACATCAGAATAGTCTCTACTAGGGCCTAAAATAGGCCTTAACCGGTCAAGAAACCGGGGCATTCCCTAAAATAGGCCATTTTTAGGCTCTTTTTAAGGTTTCATCGGCCCTATCTCAGTTATTTTTGATTTCTGATCAACAAGGCTAGTGCCAATCGATAGAGCACGTTTAACTACATCAGAATAGTCTCTACTAGGGCCTAAAGTAGGCCTTAACCGGTCAAGAAACCGGGGCATTCCCTAAAATAGGCCTTTTTTAGGCTCTTTTTAAGGTTTCATCGGTTTAGGTTTAGGTTTAGGTTTAGGTTTAGGTTTAGGTTTAGGTTTAGGTTTAGGTTTAGGTTTAGGTTTAGGTTTAGGTTTAGGTTTAGGTTTAGGTTTAGGTTTAGGTTTAGGTTTAGGTTTAGGTTTAGGTTTAGGTTTAGGTTTAGGTTTAGGTTTAGGTTTAGGTTTAGGTTTAGGTTTAGGTTTAGGTTTAGGTTTAGGTTTAGGTTTAGGTTTAGGTTTAGGTTTAGGTTTAGGTTTAGGTTTAGGTTTAGGTTTAGGTTTAGGTTTAGGTTTAGGTTTAGGTTTAGGTTTAGGTTTAGGTTTAGGTTTAGGTTTAGGTTTAGGTTTAGGTTTAGGTTTAGGTTTAGGTTTAGGTTTAGGTTTAGGTTTAGGTTTAGGTTTAGGTTTAGGTTTAGGTTTAGGTTTAGGTTTAGGTTTAGGTTTAGGTTTAGGTTTAGGTTTAGGTTTAGGTTTAGGTTTAGGTTTAGGTTTAGGTTTAGGTTTAGGTTTAGGTTTAGGTTTAGGTTTAGGTTTAGGTTTAGGTTTAGGTTTAGGTTTAGGTTTAGGTTTAGGTTTAGGTTTAGGTTTAGGTTTAGGTTTAGGTTTAGGTTTAGGTTTAGGTTTAGGTTTAGGTTTAGGTTTAGGTTTAGGTTTAGGTTTAGGTTTAGGTTTAGGTTTAGGTTTAGGTTTAGGTTTAGGTTTAGGTTTAGGTTTAGGTTTAGGTTTAGGTTTAGGTTTAGGTTTAGGTTTAGGTTTAGGTTTAGGTTTAGGTTTAGGTTTAGGTTTAGGTTTAGGTTTAGGTTTAGGTTTAGGTTTAGGTTTAGGTTTAGGTTTAGGTTTAGGTTTAGGTTTAGGTTTAGGTTTAGGTTTAGGTTTAGGTTTAGGTTTAGGTTTAGGTTTAGGTTTAGGTTTAGGTTTAGGTTTAGGTTTAGGTTTAGGTTTAGGTTTAGGTTTAGGTTTAGGTTTAGGTTTAGGTTTAGGTTTAGGTTTAGGTTTAGGTTTAGGTTTAGGTTTAGGTTTAGGTTTAGGTTTAGGTTTAGGTTTAGGTTTAGGTTTAGGTTTAGGTTTAGGTTTAGGTTTAGGTTTAGGTTTAGGTTTAGGTTTAGGTTTAGGTTTAGGTTTAGGTTTAGGTTTAGGTTTAGGTTTAGGTTTAGGTTTAGGTTTAGGTTTAGGTTTAGGTTTAGGTTTAGGTTTAGGTTTAGGTTTAGGTTTAGGTTTAGGTTTAGGTTTAGGTTTAGGTTTAGGTTTAGGTTTAGGTTTAGGTTTAGGTTTAGGTTTAGGTTTAGGTTTAGGTTTAGGTTTAGGTTTAGGTTTAGGTTTAGGTTTAGGTTTAGGTTTAGGTTTAGGTTTAGGTTTAGGTTTAGGTTTAGGTTTAGGTTTAGGTTTAGGTTTAGGTTTAGGTTTAGGTTTAGGTTTAGGTTTAGGTTTAGGTTTAGGTTTAGGTTTAGGTTTAGGTTTAGGTTTAGGTTTAGGTTTAGGTTTAGGTTTAGGTTTAGGTTTAGGTTTAGGTTTAGGTTTAGGTTTAGGTTTAGGTTTAGGTTTAGGTTTAGGTTTAGGTTTAGGTTTAGGTTTAGGTTTAGGTTTAGGTTTAGGTTTAGGTTTAGGTTTAGGTTTAGGTTTAGGTTTAGGTTTAGGTTTAGGTTTAGGTTTAGGTTTAGGTTTAGGTTTAGGTTTAGGTTTAGGTTTAGGTTTAGGTTTAGGTTTAGGTTTAGGTTTAGGTTTAGGTTTAGGTTTAGGTTTAGGTTTAGGTTTAGGTTTAGGTTTAGGTTTAGGTTTAGGTTTAGGTTTAGGTTTAGGTTTAGGTTTAGGTTTAGGTTTAGGTTTAGGTTTAGGTTTAGGTTTAGGTTTAGGTTTAGGTTTAGGTTTAGGTTTAGGTTTAGGTTTAGGTTTAGGTTTAGGTTTAGGTTTAGGTTTAGGTTTAGGTTTAGGTTTAGGTTTAGGTTTAGGTTTAGGTTTAGGTTTAGGTTTAGGTTTAGGTTTAGGTTTAGGTTTAGGTTTAGGTTTAGGTTTAGGTTTAGGTTTAGGTTTAGGTTTAGGTTTAGGTTTAGGTTTAGGTTTAGGTTTAGGTTTAGGTTTAGGTTTAGGTTTAGGTTTAGGTTTAGGTTTAGGTTTAGGTTTAGGTTTAGGTTTAGGTTTAGGTTTAGGTTTAGGTTTAGGTTTAGGTTTAGGTTTAGGTTTAGGTTTAGGTTTAGGTTTAGGTTTAGGTTTAGGTTTAGGTTTAGGTTTAGGTTTAGGTTTAGGTTTAGGTTTAGGTTTAGGTTTAGGTTTAGGTTTAGGTTTAGGTTTAGGTTTAGGTTTAGGTTTAGGTTTAGGTTTAGGTTTAGGTTTAGGTTTAGGTTTAGGTTTAGGTTTAGGTTTAGGTTTAGGTTTAGGTTTAGGTTTAGGTTTAGGTTTAGGTTTAGGTTTAGGTTTAGGTTTAGGTTTAGGTTTAGGTTTAGGTTTAGGTTTAGGTTTAGGTTTAGGTTTAGGTTTAGGTTTAGGTTTAGGTTTAGGTTTAGGTTTAGGTTTAGGTTTAGGTTTAGGTTTAGGTTTAGGTTTAGGTTTAGGTTTAGGTTTAGGTTTAGGTTTAGGTTTAGGTTTAGGTTTAGGTTTAGGTTTAGGTTTAGGTTTAGGTTTAGGTTTAGGTTTAGGTTTAGGTTTAGGTTTAGGTTTAGGTTTAGGTTTAGGTTTAGGTTTAGGTTTAGGTTTAGGTTTAGGTTTAGGTTTAGGTTTAGGTTTAGGTTTAGGTTTAGGTTTAGGTTTAGGTTTAGGTTTAGGTTTAGGTTTAGGTTTAGGTTTAGGTTTAGGTTTAGGTTTAGGTTTAGGTTTAGGTTTAGGTTTAGGTTTAGGTTTAGGTTTAGGTTTAGGTTTAGGTTTAGGTTTAGGTTTAGGTTTAGGTTTAGGTTTAGGTTTAGGTTTAGGTTTAGGTTTAGGTTTAGGTTTAGGTTTAGGTTTAGGTTTAGGTTTAGGTTTAGGTTTAGGTTTAGGTTTAGGTTTAGGTTTAGGTTTAGGTTTAGGTTTAGGTTTAGGTTTAGGTTTAGGTTTAGGTTTAGGTTTAGGTTTAGGTTTAGGTTTAGGTTTAGGTTTAGGTTTAGGTTTAGGTTTAGGTTTAGGTTTAGGTTTAGGTTTAGGTTTAGGTTTAGGTTTAGGTTTAGGTTTAGGTTTAGGTTTAGGTTTAGGTTTAGGTTTAGGTTTAGGTTTAGGTTTAGGTTTAGGTTTAGGTTTAGGTTTAGGTTTAGGTTTAGGTTTAGGTTTAGGTTTAGGTTTAGGTTTAGGTTTAGGTTTAGGTTTAGGTTTAGGTTTAGGTTTAGGTTTAGGTTTAGGTTTAGGTTTAGGTTTAGGTTTAGGTTTAGGTTTAGGTTTAGGTTTAGGTTTAGGTTTAGGTTTAGGTTTAGGTTTAGGTTTAGGTTTAGGTTTAGGTTTAGGTTTAGGTTTAGGTTTAGGTTTAGGTTTAGGTTTAGGTTTAGGTTTAGGTTTAGGTTTAGGTTTAGGTTTAGGTTTAGGTTTAGGTTTAGGTTTAGGTTTAGGTTTAGGTTTAGGTTTAGGTTTAGGTTTAGGTTTAGGTTTAGGTTTAGGTTTAGGTTTAGGTTTAGGTTTAGGTTTAGGTTTAGGTTTAGGTTTAGGTTTAGGTTTAGGTTTAGGTTTAGGTTTAGGTTTAGGTTTAGGTTTAGGTTTAGGTTTAGGTTTAGGTTTAGGTTTAGGTTTAGGTTTAGGTTTAGGTTTAGGTTTAGGTTTAGGTTTAGGTTTAGGTTTAGGTTTAGGTTTAGGTTTAGGTTTAGGTTTAGGTTTAGGTTTAGGTTTAGGTTTAGGTTTAGGTTTAGGTTTAGGTTTAGGTTTAGGTTTAGGTTTAGGTTTAGGTTTAGGTTTAGGTTTAGGTTTAGGTTTAGGTTTAGGTTTAGGTTTAGGTTTAGGTTTAGGTTTAGGTTTAGGTTTAGGTTTAGGTTTAGGTTTAGGTTTAGGTTTAGGTTTAGGTTTAGGTTTAGGTTTAGGTTTAGGTTTAGGTTTAGGTTTAGGTTTAGGTTTAGGTTTAGGTTTAGGTTTAGGTTTAGGTTTAGGTTTAGGTTTAGGTTTAGGTTTAGGTTTAGGTTTAGGTTTAGGTTTAGGTTTAGGTTTAGGTTTAGGTTTAGGTTTAGGTTTAGGTTTAGGTTTAGGTTTAGGTTTAGGTTTAGGTTTAGGTTTAGGTTTAGGTTTAGGTTTAGGTTTAGGTTTAGGTTTAGGTTTAGGTTTAGGTTTAGGTTTAGGTTTAGGTTTAGGTTTAGGTTTAGGTTTAGGTTTAGGTTTAGGTTTAGGTTTAGGTTTAGGTTTAGGTTTAGGTTTAGGTTTAGGTTTAGGTTTAGGTTTAGGTTTAGGTTTAGGTTTAGGTTTAGGTTTAGGTTTAGGTTTAGGTTTAGGTTTAGGTTTAGGTTTAGGTTTAGGTTTAGGTTTAGGTTTAGGTTTAGGTTTAGGTTTAGGTTTAGGTTTAGGTTTAGGTTTAGGTTTAGGTTTAGGTTTAGGTTTAGGTTTAGGTTTAGGTTTAGGTTTAGGTTTAGGTTTAGGTTTAGGTTTAGGTTTAGGTTTAGGTTTAGGTTTAGGTTTAGGTTTAGGTTTAGGTTTAGGTTTAGGTTTAGGTTTAGGTTTAGGTTTAGGTTTAGGTTTAGGTTTAGGTTTAGGTTTAGGTTTAGGTTTAGGTTTAGGTTTAGGTTTAGGTTTAGGTTTAGGTTTAGGTTTAGGTTTAGGTTTAGGTTTAGGTTTAGGTTTAGGTTTAGGTTTAGGTTTAGGTTTAGGTTTAGGTTTAGGTTTAGGTTTAGGTTTAGGTTTAGGTTTAGGTTTAGGTTTAGGTTTAGGTTTAGGTTTAGGTTTAGGTTTAGGTTTAGGTTTAGGTTTAGGTTTAGGTTTAGGTTTAGGTTTAGGTTTAGGTTTAGGTTTAGGTTTAGGTTTAGGTTTAGGTTTAGGTTTAGGTTTAGGTTTAGGTTTAGGTTTAGGTTTAGGTTTAGGTTTAGGTTTAGGTTTAGGTTTAGGTTTAGGTTTAGGTTTAGGTTTAGGTTTAGGTTTAGGTTTAGGTTTAGGTTTAGGTTTAGGTTTAGGTTTAGGTTTAGGTTTAGGTTTAGGTTTAGGTTTAGGTTTAGGTTTAGGTTTAGGTTTAGGTTTAGGTTTAGGTTTAGGTTTAGGTTTAGGTTTAGGTTTAGGTTTAGGTTTAGGTTTAGGTTTAGGTTTAGGTTTAGGTTTAGGTTTAGGTTTAGGTTTAGGTTTAGGTTTAGGTTTAGGTTTAGGTTTAGGTTTAGGTTTAGGTTTAGGTTTAGGTTTAGGTTTAGGTTTAGGTTTAGGTTTAGGTTTAGGTTTAGGTTTAGGTTTAGGTTTAGGTTTAGGTTTAGGTTTAGGTTTAGGTTTAGGTTTAGGTTTAGGTTTAGGTTTAGGTTTAGGTTTAGGTTTAGGTTTAGGTTTAGGTTTAGGTTTAGGTTTAGGTTTAGGTTTAGGTTTAGGTTTAGGTTTAGGTTTAGGTTTAGGTTTAGGTTTAGGTTTAGGTTTAGGTTTAGGTTTAGGTTTAGGTTTAGGTTTAGGTTTAGGTTTAGGTTTAGGTTTAGGTTTAGGTTTAGGTTTAGGTTTAGGTTTAGGTTTAGGTTTAGGTTTAGGTTTAGGTTTAGGTTTAGGTTTAGGTTTAGGTTTAGGTTTAGGTTTAGGTTTAGGTTTAGGTTTAGGTTTAGGTTTAGGTTTAGGTTTAGGTTTAGGTTTAGGTTTAGGTTTAGGTTTAGGTTTAGGTTTAGGTTTAGGTTTAGGTTTAGGTTTAGGTTTAGGTTTAGGTTTAGGTTTAGGTTTAGGTTTAGGTTTAGGTTTAGGTTTAGGTTTAGGTTTAGGTTTAGGTTTAGGTTTAGGTTTAGGTTTAGGTTTAGGTTTAGGTTTAGGTTTAGGTTTAGGTTTAGGTTTAGGTTTAGGTTTAGGTTTAGGTTTAGGTTTAGGTTTAGGTTTAGGTTTAGGTTTAGGTTTAGGTTTAGGTTTAGGTTTAGGTTTAGGTTTAGGTTTAGGTTTAGGTTTAGGTTTAGGTTTAGGTTTAGGTTTAGGTTTAGGTTTAGGTTTAGGTTTAGGTTTAGGTTTAGGTTTAGGTTTAGGTTTAGGTTTAGGTTTAGGTTTAGGTTTAGGTTTAGGTTTAGGTTTAGGTTTAGGTTTAGGTTTAGGTTTAGGTTTAGGTTTAGGTTTAGGTTTAGGTTTAGGTTTAGGTTTAGGTTTAGGTTTAGGTTTAGGTTTAGGTTTAGGTTTAGGTTTAGGTTTAGGTTTAGGTTTAGGTTTAGGTTTAGGTTTAGGTTTAGGTTTAGGTTTAGGTTTAGGTTTAGGTTTAGGTTTAGGTTTAGGTTTAGGTTTAGGTTTAGGTTTAGGTTTAGGTTTAGGTTTAGGTTTAGGTTTAGGTTTAGGTTTAGGTTTAGGTTTAGGTTTAGGTTTAGGTTTAGGTTTAGGTTTAGGTTTAGGTTTAGGTTTAGGTTTAGGTTTAGGTTTAGGTTTAGGTTTAGGTTTAGGTTTAGGTTTAGGTTTAGGTTTAGGTTTAGGTTTAGGTTTAGGTTTAGGTTTAGGTTTAGGTTTAGGTTTAGGTTTAGGTTTAGGTTTAGGTTTAGGTTTAGGTTTAGGTTTAGGTTTAGGTTTAGGTTTAGGTTTAGGTTTAGGTTTAGGTTTAGGTTTAGGTTTAGGTTTAGGTTTAGGTTTAGGTTTAGGTTTAGGTTTAGGTTTAGGTTTAGGTTTAGGTTTAGGTTTAGGTTTAGGTTTAGGTTTAGGTTTAGGTTTAGGTTTAGGTTTAGGTTTAGGTTTAGGTTTAGGTTTAGGTTTAGGTTTAGGTTTAGGTTTAGGTTTAGGTTTAGGTTTAGGTTTAGGTTTAGGTTTAGGTTTAGGTTTAGGTTTAGGTTTAGGTTTAGGTTTAGGTTTAGGTTTAGGTTTAGGTTTAGGTTTAGGTTTAGGTTTAGGTTTAGGTTTAGGTTTAGGTTTAGGTTTAGGTTTAGGTTTAGGTTTAGGTTTAGGTTTAGGTTTAGGTTTAGGTTTAGGTTTAGGTTTAGGTTTAGGTTTAGGTTTAGGTTTAGGTTTAGGTTTAGGTTTAGGTTTAGGTTTAGGTTTAGGTTTAGGTTTAGGTTTAGGTTTAGGTTTAGGTTTAGGTTTAGGTTTAGGTTTAGGTTTAGGTTTAGGTTTAGGTTTAGGTTTAGGTTTAGGTTTAGGTTTAGGTTTAGGTTTAGGTTTAGGTTTAGGTTTAGGTTTAGGTTTAGGTTTAGGTTTAGGTTTAGGTTTAGGTTTAGGTTTAGGTTTAGGTTTAGGTTTAGGTTTAGGTTTAGGTTTAGGTTTAGGTTTAGGTTTAGGTTTAGGTTTAGGTTTAGGTTTAGGTTTAGGTTTAGGTTTAGGTTTAGGTTTAGGTTTAGGTTTAGGTTTAGGTTTAGGTTTAGGTTTAGGTTTAGGTTTAGGTTTAGGTTTAGGTTTAGGTTTAGGTTTAGGTTTAGGTTTAGGTTTAGGTTTAGGTTTAGGTTTAGGTTTAGGTTTAGGTTTAGGTTTAGGTTTAGGTTTAGGTTTAGGTTTAGGTTTAGGTTTAGGTTTAGGTTTAGGTTTAGGTTTAGGTTTAGGTTTAGGTTTAGGTTTAGGTTTAGGTTTAGGTTTAGGTTTAGGTTTAGGTTTAGGTTTAGGTTTAGGTTTAGGTTTAGGTTTAGGTTTAGGTTTAGGTTTAGGTTTAGGTTTAGGTTTAGGTTTAGGTTTAGGTTTAGGTTTAGGTTTAGGTTTAGGTTTAGGTTTAGGTTTAGGTTTAGGTTTAGGTTTAGGTTTAGGTTTAGGTTTAGGTTTAGGTTTAGGTTTAGGTTTAGGTTTAGGTTTAGGTTTAGGTTTAGGTTTAGGTTTAGGTTTAGGTTTAGGTTTAGGTTTAGGTTTAGGTTTAGGTTTAGGTTTAGGTTTAGGTTTAGGTTTAGGTTTAGGTTTAGGTTTAGGTTTAGGTTTAGGTTTAGGTTTAGGTTTAGGTTTAGGTTTAGGTTTAGGTTTAGGTTTAGGTTTAGGTTTAGGTTTAGGTTTAGGTTTAGGTTTAGGTTTAGGTTTAGGTTTAGGTTTAGGTTTAGGTTTAGGTTTAGGTTTAGGTTTAGGTTTAGGTTTAGGTTTAGGTTTAGGTTTAGGTTTAGGTTTAGGTTTAGGTTTAGGTTTAGGTTTAGGTTTAGGTTTAGGTTTAGGTTTAGGTTTAGGTTTAGGTTTAGGTTTAGGTTTAGGTTTAGGTTTAGGTTTAGGTTTAGGTTTAGGTTTAGGTTTAGGTTTAGGTTTAGGTTTAGGTTTAGGTTTAGGTTTAGGTTTAGGTTTAGGTTTAGGTTTAGGTTTAGGTTTAGGTTTAGGTTTAGGTTTAGGTTTAGGTTTAGGTTTAGGTTTAGGTTTAGGTTTAGGTTTAGGTTTAGGTTTAGGTTTAGGTTTAGGTTTAGGTTTAGGTTTAGGTTTAGGTTTAGGTTTAGGTTTAGGTTTAGGTTTAGGTTTAGGTTTAGGTTTAGGTTTAGGTTTAGGTTTAGGTTTAGGTTTAGGTTTAGGTTTAGGTTTAGGTTTAGGTTTAGGTTTAGGTTTAGGTTTAGGTTTAGGTTTAGGTTTAGGTTTAGGTTTAGGTTTAGGTTTAGGTTTAGGTTTAGGTTTAGGTTTAGGTTTAGGTTTAGGTTTAGGTTTAGGTTTAGGTTTAGGTTTAGGTTTAGGTTTAGGTTTAGGTTTAGGTTTAGGTTTAGGTTTAGGTTTAGGTTTAGGTTTAGGTTTAGGTTTAGGTTTAGGTTTAGGTTTAGGTTTAGGTTTAGGTTTAGGTTTAGGTTTAGGTTTAGGTTTAGGTTTAGGTTTAGGTTTAGGTTTAGGTTTAGGTTTAGGTTTAGGTTTAGGTTTAGGTTTAGGTTTAGGTTTAGGTTTAGGTTTAGGTTTAGGTTTAGGTTTAGGTTTAGGTTTAGGTTTAGGTTTAGGTTTAGGTTTAGGTTTAGGTTTAGGTTTAGGTTTAGGTTTAGGTTTAGGTTTAGGTTTAGGTTTAGGTTTAGGTTTAGGTTTAGGTTTAGGTTTAGGTTTAGGTTTAGGTTTAGGTTTAGGTTTAGGTTTAGGTTTAGGTTTAGGTTTAGGTTTAGGTTTAGGTTTAGGTTTAGGTTTAGGTTTAGGTTTAGGTTTAGGTTTAGGTTTAGGTTTAGGTTTAGGTTTAGGTTTAGGTTTAGGTTTAGGTTTAGGTTTAGGTTTAGGTTTAGGTTTAGGTTTAGGTTTAGGTTTAGGTTTAGGTTTAGGTTTAGGTTTAGGTTTAGGTTTAGGTTTAGGTTTAGGTTTAGGTTTAGGTTTAGGTTTAGGTTTAGGTTTAGGTTTAGGTTTAGGTTTAGGTTTAGGTTTAGGTTTAGGTTTAGGTTTAGGTTTAGGTTTAGGTTTAGGTTTAGGTTTAGGTTTAGGTTTAGGTTTTAGGTTTAGGTTTAGGTTTAGGTTTAGGGTTAGGTTAGGTTTAGGTTTAGGTTTAGGTTTAGGTTTAGGTTTAGGTTTAGGTTTAGGTTTAGGTTTAGGTTTAGGTTTAGGTTTAGGTTTAGGTTTAGGTTAGGTTTAGGTTTAGGTTTAGGTTTAGGTTTAGGTTTAGGTTTAGGTTTAGGTTTAGGTTTAGGTTTAGGTTTAGGTTTAGGTTTAGGTTTAGGTTTAGGTTTAGGTTTAGGTTTAGGTTTAGGTTTAGGTTTAGGTTTAGGTTTAGGTTTAGGTTTAGGTTTAGGTTTAGGTTTAGGTTTAGGTTTAGGTTTAGGTTTAGGTTTAGGTTTAGGTTTAGGTTTAGGTTTAGGTTTAGGTTTAGGTTTAGGTTTAGGTTTAGGTTTAGGTTTAGGTTAGGTTTAGGTTTAGGTTTAGGTTTAGGTTTAGGTTTAGGTTTAGGTTTAGGTTTAGGTTTAGGTTTAGGTTTAGGTTTAGGTTTAGGTTTAGGTTTAGGTTTAGGTTTAGGTTTAGGTTTAGGTTTAGGTTTAGGTTTAGGTTTAGGTTTAGGTTTAGGTTTAGGTTTAGGTTTAGGTTTAGGTTTAGGTTTAGGTTTAGGTTTAGGTTTAGGTTTAGGTTTAGGTTTAGGTTTAGGTTTTAGGTTTAGGTTAGGTTTAGGTTTAGGTTTAGGTTTAGGTTTAGGTTTAGGTTTAGGTTTAGGTTTAGGTTTAGGTTTAGGTTTAGGTTTAGGTTTAGGTTTAGGTTTAGGTTTAGGTTTAGGTTTAGGTTTAGGTTTAGGTTTAGGTTAGTTAGGTTTAGGTTTAGGTTTAGGTTTAGGTTTAGGTTTAGGTTTAGGTTTAGGTTAGGTTTAGGTTTAGGTTTAGGTTTAGGTTTAGGTTTAGGTTTAGGTTTAGGTTTAGGTTTAGGTTTAGGTTTAGGTTTAGGTTTAGGTTTAGGTTTAGGTTAGGTTTAGGTTTAGGTTTAGGTTTAGGTTTAGGTTTAGGTTTAGGTTTAGGTTAGGTTAGGTTTAGGTTTAGGTTTAGGTTTAGGTTTAGGTTTAGGTTTAGGTTTAGGTTTAGGTTTAGGTTTAGGTTTAGGTTTAGGTTTAGGTTTAGGTTTAGGTTTAGGTTTAGGTTTAGGTTTAGGTTTAGGTTTAGGTTTAGGTTTTAGGTTTAGGTTTAGGTTTAGGTTTAGGTTTAGGTTTAGGTTTAGGTTTAGGTTTAGGTTTAGGTTTAGGTTTAGGTTTAGGTTTAGGTTTAGGTTTAGGTTAGGTTTAGGTTTAGGTTTAGGTTTAGGTTTAGGTTTAGGTTTAGGTTTAGGTTTAGGTTTAGGTTTAGGTTTAGGTTTAGGTTTAGGTTTAGGTTTAGGTTTAGGTTTAGGTTTAGGTTTAGGTTTTAGGTTTAGGTTTAGGTTTAGGTTTAGGTTTAGGTTTAGGTTTAGGTTTAGGTTTAGGTTTAGGTTTAGGTTTAGGTTTAGGTTTAGGTTTAGGTTTAGGTTTAGGTTTAGGTTTAGGTTGTAGGTTTAGGTTTAGGTTTAGGTTTAGGTTTAGGTTTAGGTTTAGGTTTAGGTTTAGGTTTAGGTTTAGGTTTAGGTTTAGGTTTAGGTTTAGGTTTAGGTTAGGTTTAGGTTTAGGTTTAGGTTTAGGTTTAGGTTTAGGTTTAGGTTTAGGTTTAGGTTTAGGTTTAGGTTTAGGTTTAGGTTTAGGTTTAGGTTTAGGTTAGGTTTAGGTTTAGGTTTAGGTTTAGGTTTAGGTTTAGGTTTAGGTTTAGGTTTAGGTTTAGGTTAGGTTTAGGTTTAGGTTTAGGTTTAGGTTTAGGTTTAGGTTTAGGTTTAGGTTTAGGTTTAGGTTTAGGTTTAGGTTTAGGTTTAGGTTTAGGTTTAGGTTTAGGTTTAGGTTTAGGTTTAGGTTTAGGTTTAGGTTTAGGTTTAGGTAGGTTTAGGTTTAGGTTTAGGTTTAGGTTTAGGTTTAGGTTTAGGTTTAGGTTTAGGTTTAGGTTTAGGTTTAGGTTTAGGTTTAGGTTTAGGTTTAGGTTTAGGTTTAGGTTTAGGTTTAGGTTTAGGTTTAGGTTTAGGTTTAGGTTTAGGTTTAGGTTTAGGTTTAGGTTTAGGTTTAGGTTTAGGTTTAGGTTTAGGTTTAGGTTTAGGTTTAGGTTTAGGTTTAGGTTTAGGTTTAGGTTTAGGTTTAGGTTTAGGTTTAGGTTTAGGTTTAGGTTTAGGTTTAGGTTTAGGTTTAGGTTTAGGTTTAGGTTTAGGTTTAGGTTTAGGTTTAGGTTTAGGTTTAGGTTTAGGTTTAGGTTTAGGTTTAGGTTTAGGTTTAGGTTTAGGTTTAGGTTTAGGTTTAGGTTTAGGTTTAGGTTTAGGTTTAGGTTTAGGTTTAGGTTTAGGTTTAGGTTTGGTTAGGTTTAGGTTTAGGTTTAGGTTTAGGTTTAGGTTTAGGTTTAGGTTTAGGTTTAGGTTTAGGTTTAGGTTTAGGTTTAGGTTTAGGTTTAGGTTTAGGTTTAGGTTTAGGTTTAGGTTTAGGTTTAGGTTTAGGTTTAGGTTTAGGTTTAGGTTTAGGTTTAGGTTTAGGTTTAGGTTTAGGTTTAGGTTTAGGTTTAGGTTTAGGTTTAGGTTTAGGTTTAGGTTTAGGTTTAGGTTTAGGTTTAGGTTTAGGTTTAGGTTTAGGTTTAGGTTTAGGTTTAGGTTTAGGTTTAGGTTTAGGTTTAGGTTTAGGTTTAGGTTTAGGTTTAGGTTTAGGTTTAGGTTTAGGTTTAGGTTTAGGTTTAGGTTTAGGTTTAGGTTTAGGTTTAGGTTTAGGTTTAGGTTTAGGTTTAGGTTTAGGTTTAGGTTTAGGTTTAGGTTTAGGTTTAGGTTTAGGTTTAGGTTTAGGTTTAGGTTTAGGTTTAGGTTTAGGTTTAGGTTTAGGTTTAGGTTTAGGTTTAGGTTTAGGTTTAGGTTTAGGTTTAGGTTTAGGTTTAGGTTTAGG